>JAODAL010073227.1:0-14811 GCA_025379985.1 Phyllomedusa bahiana | reverse complement strand
ATAAAACAATGTACATAGCATAATGTGTTGGCCAATTAAATGAATGAGTCCACCAGAACAGAGACTGCTTCTTCTGAGTGCTGCTATCACTTATAGTGGAGGTCGTGAGCAGAGAACTGTCTTCTAGGAACACATATGGACATAGTTGTCTGTATGAGAGAACTCCCTAAAAGGTCATCAGGAGAATCCCAGAGAACGTGAGTGTTTGACTATTAACAGTTCTAGCCCTGCATGCTGTTCTCAGCTGTGTTTAGTGTATACTAATGTCTGTATATACTTAGAGGTTTTGCTGGTGTTGTCTTTAGTTATGTACTTAGTATGGTTAAAAAAAACCACATATATCCACTATGTTCAGCCAGGGCATGGGAGAGGATGTGACTAAAAGGAAGGGGGTAAATTATAAAACCTTGTTTCCAGAGGAAGGGACAAAAAAACATGACATTATCCATTCTGCCTTAAAAAGGAAAAATGTCTCTCCTTATCTCAAATGGCCATCAGCCTGGATTCTACAGATTTACAGTACATATAGTAAGTGTTGACCTAAGATTGTTCTGTGAACTCATTAAAACGTTTTTTCCCCCTCCCCTGGACATTATGCAATTATTAGATCCGATTAGAACTTTCCATTTTTCAATTGAACCTCATTTGCCAAGTGGTTTGCCCAAACATGTCGTTCGGGTTGCTTGCGTTTATGAACATATTCCATGGATTGCACTACATTACATAGCTTGGTATCATCTGACAAAATAAAAACCGAGCTGTTAATCTTATCCTCTTTTAGCTGTTATCCTAACTGTGGACCATTCGGAGTGAAAATCATTTACTCACCACTCTGGATCTGGTACAGTTCCATTTAAACCCTTTTTACCCCATTACCTTAATTTTACTTATTAGACATCTTGAAGTTTAGAAACTAAGCCCCCTATTTCCAACTCTGGGCTTTTTTAAAAAAGGGGAGGCTGGCGGGCCACCATGTGGGACACTATTTTCATTAAGAATTTTGGGAGCACCACCGCATGGGGCGTACATCTTAGAATCCTCACTTTTCCAGCACCTCCCTCACTGTTCCCCACCTCTATACAAACTTTCTAAGGGTGGCCGAGTGGATATGTACATACACTATATAAAAAGACTCATAAGCATGTTACTCCAGATACCAAAGGGATGTGCTTGCTACCCAAAGTTGGGATCAACAGCAGAGCTGAGGAGATGACTCTGGCCCCCAGGTTTGAAGGAGTGTACAGCACTGTGTGGGTTATTGTTTTGTGTGACCGGGTCAGTAGACCCAGACCGCTGGCTTAGAAGGTCTCTGTGTGTGTGTATATATATATATGGCAGAGCGACCATAGTTGATCGCTTGGTGCTGCCACTAGAAGGTGTACATCAGGAGACCCGCTAGAAACGTGCCACTTAGGGCATTGCCCCTGGGCCTCAGTTCTAGGCTAAATTTTCACTCAGGGCGAGTGTGAAAGAAAATTTAGCCCCCACCCTCCCTTGTTACATAATGTGGCCACAATGAAAAAACAGTGCATCACCATAAACCAAATCTAAAATATACAAAAAGCTTTACCACAAATATGCTACATATAAAAGTACTAAATAAATAGTAATACAGTTACCAAATAACATGCCTAAACCTCAATCCAGAAATCCCAACGACCATCTAAGACCACATATACACCAGCACACAGGAGACAGAATTACTTACTATCACACATGACCAATATCACCAACATAGTGACCAATACAGCAACACTGTGACCACATAACCCAGCACATAGTGAATGAATATACAAAACTGGACATTACTGAAGATACAAGACCCATATATACTTCAACCGATGATTACCAGCATACAGTGGTGTAATACCGCTGAACACTGGCTCTGCACACATATAAATGGGTACAGTAAAGATATACCATAGTGACTCACGGAGAGCTCTGAGGAGTTGTTCTTCATCTCTCTTCTTCTTCTCACTCCATCTGTCCCAGGAACCCATGAAGACTACTCCTCGACTCTTCACTGAAAAATTTAAAATACATATCTTAAGATCTCACTTATCAGCATTTTCCAAACCAATTCCTATCTCTATACAAACACTCCTCCATCTTAGCATATCATTATGGTAGCCCATGTAATAGCCCCTGTATAGCACGTAGTAGCCCCTATAAGCCAGGTGAGTAGCCCCTGTAGCCAGTGATACTCACCCTGTAGCCAAGTAGATGCCCCTATAGCTCAGTTGATGCCCCAACCTGTAGCAGTTAGATTGCCCCTGTTATCAGTAGATGCCCTCTGTTATCAGTAGATGCCCTGTAGCCAGTGATATGCCCCCTGTATCCAGAGATGCCCCCTCCTTGAGGCTGTGTTGCCCCCCTCTTGTAGCAGAGATGCCCCCTGTAGCCAATGATGACCACCTTGTAGCTAGTGTGCCCCTTTGTAGACAGTGATGCCTCCTGTAGCAGTAGATGCCCCCTTCTAGCAGTGATGCGCCCCCTGTAGCAGTAGATGCCCCCCTTCTAGCCCAGTGATGCCCCCCTTCTAGCCAGTGAGCCCCCACTTCTTGCCACAGTGATGCACCACCCCTGTAGCCAGAGATGCCACCCTTCTGCCAGTGATGCCCCTGTTAGCCAGTAGATGCCTCCTTCTAGCCAAGTGTGCCTCCATTGTAGCCAGTGGATCGCCCCCCTTGTAGCCAGGATGCCCCCATTGTAGCCAGTGGATGCCCCCCCTTGTAGCCATGATGCCCCCCCTTGTAGCCAGGATGACCCCTTGAGCTAGCTGTTCGCCCAGCCTCTTGTAGCCAGTGAGTTCCCCCTTGTAGCCCAAGGATGCCCCTCAATTGTAGCTAATGTAGATGCCCCTCCCTGTATGTAATTATAAACTACAAAAGAGTACTCAACCTGGGGTCCCATCGCGCGTCCGGTTTCCGGAGCTGACTCTCAGCAGTTGAGGAGCTAGCAGGCGGTGTAAGCAGCGATTGACGTCATCAACGCTGCCTCTTACGCTGCACGCTGCTCCAGGATACTCTCGGCAGACAGAGCTGCCAGCAGAGGAGACCCCAGCGTCACAGGGAGCGGTGATTGAGAGTGTGCGCCCCCTGTGACGCGCTAATACAGGGGAGGAGTCAGGACGGGAACGATCCGTCCCGCCTCCTCCTGCAGCTGCTGGCTCTGCGCGACTGTTATAAAACAGTCGCGCAAAGTTAGGGGCGCTCCTCCGGGCGGGCAGGGCGGTTCCGGAAGGCCAGCCCCCAATGGCTGGACATCAGCCGTACTACATATGAGCATCAGCAACTTAATGTTGTGACTGACAACACCTGGCTTCCCCCACTGAGGCCATGCCCAGGGCCGTCCTAGGGGCGGGCAGGGCGGTCGGGTCGCCCAGGGCCGCCGAGGCTCCGCTCACCTGCCCTGCCCGCCCCTAGGAACGGCCCTGGGCATGGCCTCAGTGGGGGAAGCCAGGTGTTGTCAGTCAGCAACATTAAGTTGCTGATGCTCATATGTAGTACGGCTGATGTCCAGCCATTAGGGGCTGGCCTTCCCGGAACAACTGCAGATGGGTGGTTGTTCCCACGTTCCAGGTCTCCGTGTTCCAACCCTGGTATTGGGTACATCTCTAGAGACCTATTAAAGGCCTCCTACTCCAGATGATCGGGGGGCGTGGTTGTCTGCCTGCAGTTTGGAGCAGCACAGGAGCTAGAGAGAGGCTCTGGCCCCCCAGAGGCTTGAGAGAAGCCAGGACCCAGAGGGAGACTGGGAAAACTGAGAAAGGGTATTGTGGGACTGGACATTAGGTCCAGCTCACATGGTAGAAAGGGATTTTCTACACCTGTTTAGTCAGTGGCCAGAAGGCCGAAAGGTTTGTTTTGTTTACGTTTGTTTGCTGTACGCTTATCCGGAGCTTGAATAAAGCTGGCTGTGGCCAGTATAAAACTGACGCCTGGTGTTGGAGTGCGTTCCCAGATCTGAATGACCCCCAGGCCGAGCCAAGATGGCGGCCGAAGACATGTGAGTTGTCACAATATACACTCACCGGCCACTTTATTAGGTACACATGCTAGTAACGGGTTGGACCCCCTTTTGCCATTCAGAACTGCCTCATTTCTTCGTGGCATAGATTCCACAAGGTGTTGCAACGATGCTCAATTGGTACCAAGGGGCCCAAAGAGTGCCAAGAAAATATTCCCCACACCATGACACCACCACACCACGCCTGAACCGTTGATACAAGGCGGATGGATCCATGCTTTATGTTGTTGACGCCAAATTCTGACCTACCATCCGAATGTCGCAGCAGAAATCGAGACTCATCAGACCAGGCACGTTTTTCCAATCTTCTACTGTCCAATTTCGATGAGCTTGGGCAAATTGGAGCCTCAGTTTCCTGTTCTTAGCTGAAAGGAGTGGCACCCGGTGTGGTCTTCTGCTGCTGTAGCCCATCTGCCTCAAAGTTCGCCGTACTGTGCATTCAGAGATGCTACTTCTGCTACCTTGGTTGTAACGGATGGCTATTTGAGTCACTGTTGCCTTTCTATCAGCTCGAACCAGTCTGCCCATTCTCCTTTGACCTCTGGCATCAACAAGGCATTTCCGCCCACAGGACTGCCGCTCACTGGATGTTTTTCTTTTTGGACCATTCTCTGTAAACCCTAGAGATGGTTGTGCGTGAAAATCCCAGGAGATCAGCAGTTTCTGAAATGCTCAGACCAGCCCTTCTGGCACCAACAACCATGCCACGTTCAAGGCACTCAAATCACTTTTTCCCCATACTGATGCTCGGTTTGAACTGCAGGAGATTGTCTTGACCATGTCTACATGCCTAAATGCACTGAGTTGCGGCCATGTGATTGGCTGATTAGAAATTAAGTGTTAACGAGCAGATGGACAGGTGTACCTAATAAAGTGGCCGGTGAGTGTATATATATATATATATATTTATATATATATATATATATATATATATATATATTTTATTCAAAAAAATATCGCAGCACTCTTCAGGTAAAGGTGAAAAAACGTGAAGTTTTATTCCCACATGTTACAACGACGTTTTGGCTCCCTCACAGAGCCGTCTCAAGCCCGCATATAAGCATATAAGAAAAAATGTAACATGTGTCTTAACTATTCCGAAATATCCCCCCCATGTATAGGCTGCCTCTGCTCCTTAGGTTGCTATAGCTACAGAACTGTTCGATCTCTCCTCATAGATACATAACTACATGAACTACATGAACATAACTACATTTATGTTCTGTTGTGGTACTGCTGATATATATATATATATATATATATATATATATCACACAGTAACAGTGCCATATTCATTTACATTCAGATTACCTGATGCAGGACATCTGTGCAGTGCTAGATAGCAATCCAATCTCCAATCTCCTAAGGCCCCTTTCCAGACATCTGTTTGCACTTTGATTACTTTACCAGGTTTATATTTACGAATGTCTGACTCTTGTGCCGTGTTTTACTCTCTGAGCATTGTTTAATTCCTAGTTTCCAAGTGATGACCAGCCCCTGCCAGTAGATGACATTTCTTCCTCATATGGTTTGCAGATGGTCCTAAATTTCTCCATTAACTAGTTTGGTTCCTTCCTAAAATGGAGTTAGTAGTATAATGTTGTACCATGTTAGCCATAGAAAATAGTAGAAGAGTGAAGAAAGCAGGCGATACCTTTTAGAGGCTAACTGAGTTTATTTAAAAAAGGTAATTTTGTAGCATGGATCATTACATAGCTCTCTTCTTCAGACATTGTGTTAATCAAGAAACTGAAAATGTACAGAGTTTTTATACACAAAAGACATGAGTCGTCAAAGGATCTAAAATAAGAAGTTATTTACAACAGGTCAAGAAATAAACAATCCGGAAACTTGTGAGGCATGACAGGAGGAATCAGTAATTTTTGCTCTTATTTGTTTGCTATCAGGTGTGATTTGTGACCCCCCCCCCCCCTCCACCACCACAGTTCATACATAGTGTGACATGAAACTGGCATGAATATTAAGTCCAAATTGCACAGTTTGAAATGTTTGCATTAGTTTATATTCCCATTCCTTTCTCTCCCTCTGCATCTTAAAATGTCCCATTAAAACCACAACCCGCAAATCTTCAATAGAGAGGTCTTCTCCATAGAAATAAAAATATGAAAAAAGCAGCACAACCACAATATAACAAAAAAGTGATTTAATCACCTAAGTCCATACAAGCAATGTTTCAACTCCTCCATGGAGTAATTTTCAAGCAAGTGTGTTCAGGATAAGCATATCCTTATATACAAATGTGCAATTATATAATTAAGACATACAATTACATGATTGAGAAGTGATTAAAAATAAAATACAAAAATTCATGAATGATAATTAGAGATGGGCGAATCGATTCTAACGAAGTGGAATTCGTTTAGAATTTCAGGAAAACTTCGGTTCTGAACGAAGTCGAACTTTGGGGTACTTCGGGTGAACGAAGTTAGCATTTGATTTTATAAAAGGGCTGCGAGCACATGGCGTTAAATGGGGCAAAGAACTCTTGGAGGAAGAAGGGCATAGCCTGCATGACATGTGCAGAGGTGAAGCCAATCAGAGACCGGCGGGATTCTGTGACGTCACCGCACTATTAAGTCCGGGCGCGACGCTGGGGCTCACACTCCTCTCATGTACTGATCAGGGAAGGTGCTGCCGCGGCTGATTGTGATAGCTCTTACATGAAGAATGATTTTTATACAGCGATTTTTGTGGGGTGTCTCGCTTGTCTCAGAGACTGCTTCTTTAATGTTCTTATTTCTGATTTTTTGGGGTATTGGATCTGAAGTCCAGTGTGCGTCCACTGCAGCTACATATTTCAATTTTTAATTTCTATCTGCTCACGCACATTAAATATCCAAGGGGATCAAAAAGGGCCCAGTTTGTTGTTTTCTTTTTAAAAAACAGCGTTTTTACAAAACAAATACCATTCTTTTTGGCTGCTCATTCTTTTGGAATTTACATCCGGGGTTAATTAGCGTTGTTTTTCTGCTTGGTGCTCCAAAAAAACCGTTTTTTTCATGCCAAAAAAAATTTTCCTGTAGCCAATTCACAGCAAAGGTTAATTACTTTTTTTCTTTTGTTGTGTGCGTAGAAAAACACGCAATTGTAACCGTTTTAAAGGCATAGTTTGTGGCTGCTCAATTCTTTTGCGCAATTTAAATCCGGGGGTTTAAATTAAACGTTGTTTTTTTTTGCTGTGGTGACAAAAAAAAACCCGTCTTTTTCACCCCCAAAAAATTAAAATTTTTTCTTTTACCTAATTCACAAGAAAAGGTTAATTAAATTTTTTTCTTTTTGTAGCGTAGAAAACACACCTTTGTAAACGTAAAAAATGTATTTTTGTGGTTGCTAAATTGTTTGGGCGCAATTTACATCCGGGGTTTTAATTAAGCGTTGTTTTTCTGCTGTTGATCCAAGAAAACGTCTTTTTTCACCGCCAAAAAAAAAAATTTTCTGTACCCTAATTCAAAAGCGAAGGTTAATTACAATTTTTTCTTTTGTGTAGCGTAGAAAACACGAATTGTAACACGCCAAAGAGTAGTTTGGGGCTGCTCAATTCGTTGCGCAATTTACACCCGGGGGTTAATTAAGCATTGTTTTTCTGCGTGGGAAAAAAAAAAACCCGTCTTTTTCACCCCCCAAAAAATTAAAAATTTTCCGGGAAAAATTTCACAAGCGAAGGTTAATTAAAATTTTTTCTCTTTTTGTGTAGCGTAGAAAAACCCATTGAACACGCTAAAAAGCGTATTTTTGTGGTTGTAAAATTTTTGGCGCAATTTACTCCAGGGGTTAATTTAACCCTTGTTTTTCTCTGGGTGAAAAAAATAAACCCGTCTTTTTAAAGCCAAAAATTACAATTTCCTGTAGAAATTCACAACAAGGTTAATTTAAAAAAATTTTTTTCTTTGGTGTATAAAAAAACACGCCATTGTAACACGCTACAAATTCGTAGTTTGTGGTTCCCAAATTTGTTTGGCGCTTTAACCCGGGGGTTTTAATTAAGCGTTGTTTTTTGCTGTGGTGCAAAAAAAAAACCGTTTTTTTCACCCCCAAAAATTACAATTTTCCGGGCCAAAAATTTCACAGCGAAGGTTAATTCTTTTTTCTTTTTTGGTAGCGTAGAAAACACGCAATTGTAACCGCTACAAGTAGTTTTTGTAGCTTAAATTCTTTGCCAAATTTTCATCCAGGGTTAATTAAGCTTTGTTTTTTGCTGTGGTGACAAAAATAAACCGTCTTTTTCACCGCCAAAATTAAAATTTTTCCTGTACTAATTCACAAGCAAAGGTTAATTAAAATTTTTTCTCTTGTTGTGTGCAAGAAAACACGCAATTGTAACACGCTAAAAAAGCTAGATTTTGTGGCTGCTAATTCTTTTCCTTTAAATCAGGGGTTAATTAAGCGTTGTTTTTCTGCGTGGTGACAAAAATAAACCGTCCTTTTCACCCCCAAAAAATTAATTTTTTCCTGTGAAAATTCAAAGCGAAGGTTTTTCCAATTTTTTTTTGTTGTTTTCATGAAAACACGCAATTGTAACAGCTAAAAAGTAGTAGTTTGGGGGCTCCCTAATTCTTTTGCGCAATTTAAACCCCAGGGGTTAATTTGCATTGTTTTTCTCTGTGGTGAAAAAATTTAAACCGTCCTTTTCACCGCCAAAAATGAAATTTTTCCCTGTAGTATAATTCAAAAGCGAAGGTTAATTTAAAAATTTTTTCTTTTTGTTGGTAAAAAAAACACGCATTGAAAAACAGTACAAAGCTCGTATTTTGTGGTTGCTCAATTGTTTGCCGAATTTACACCAGGGGTTAATTAACTTGTTCTGATTGTACTCAGTAAAAGAAACTTTGTTTTTCCCGACCAGAAGAAATTCTTTGCATAATTCATTCCGAAGGTTAATTAGTTTTTGTGTTTTATATTCAGTAAATTTTAAAAGATTTTTAAAAACGGCAATACAAGTAATTTATCCTCCAAATTTTGTGGAGCGAAATTTTAAATTTCCAAAGGAACCAAGCTTGTTATGGTTTATTTGGAGTCAAATACGGGTGTGTATTTATCAATCAGTATCTCATAAAACAGTGTTGACATTTTAGAAAAAACTTATTAAACAGAGAGGGGCGGCTCTTCCCCTGCAGTGGCAGGGGACAAACATTCCGGCCCGGTCCCAGCAAGCAAGGACACTTTCGCGCGGGGGTACTCGGTGAGGCCAAAAACTCCCCGCTGTCATCTAGCGGCGGGTGTTTTTTCAGAAACCCCAAGGGTTTTTGTTAGGTTGACTAGGTCATCATTCCTCCCTTTTAAACATCTGACACCCCAGCCAAGAGTCGGGGGGAAACTCAACAAAAAACCCTTAGTTGGCATGTCCCCGGGGCGGGTCAGCGGCCCTCACCCGTCCAACCCCTCTGTCCATGGTTCCCCCAGCCAAGTCTAATGTGGTTGGGGTCCGCCACTAAATTTTGCGAGGAGAACAATTGAGGGGGGCACCAGAGCTACTTGGCAGCGAAAAAATGGGCCCAAATCCCCTGCTTCTTGAGTAGGGCGGCCAAAAATAAAGATGTTGAGGTGGATGGGAGGTCATTTGTGAGGGGTCCCTCTGCAAAACCAAGCCCGGGGAGAAAGGACAGAGTGACGATGAACACAAATGATGATGATGTACCCCGCCTTGGGGGCCCGGGGGAGGCAAGGGCTTCATATCGTCAGGAGAAGAGGGGCCGCTTGCGCGTCAGGGAGCGGGCAGCCGAAGGGGTAGTGTGGTCATGAGCGCGGGGGAGCAGCAGTGTGGGGGGGAGCCCAAACGGCTTTCGGGAAAATACCCCCCTTCACAGTCCCAAAAAAAGTAGGGCACAGGGGTCAGGAGGCCCCCGGGGTGTAGTCCTCAGGCGGAGCGTTTGGGGTTTTAAAAACCCATACTCGGGGGTTGGCAGTTCTTTGCTAAACAACGGTGGAGCCGAATAGGGTATATGAGAATCTGTGGCGAAAGTGAAGCGTGGCCAGGGGCAAATTGGCACCAGGCCCTGCGTCAAACATGCAGCGACCCCGGTGGCCTGGTAAAACGGGGTCAGATGTGGGGGTCCCCCTGCCGCCGCAGCAACAGCACAGCGCAGGCCAGTGGAGCATGCCATTGAGCCCGTCAAGGGTCCCCCACCTCTGCAGAAGGGAGCTGTTTCTTTGAATATCTCCAGTCCCAATGTCCCCGCTCCTCGCTACTCATGGCGCCAGCCAGGCTCGGACTGGCCCACAGGGGAATAGGGGAACCCCCGGTGGGCCCCTAGCATGGTTGTTGGGAGTTTTTTTTTTTTACTCCTATCATCCTCAGAAGAGGCAAAAAAGCAGAGAAAAGAAGCAAAAGCAAGTATAGGAGGTGTGTCGTCATTTTTCTTGCTGTTGGGGACCCCCAAAATAAGTCCCCGGTGGGCCCATAAAATTTTAGTGGGGGGGCCCCTAAAGTCAACTTCACCTGTGGGCCCCCGGGCCAGTCCGACACTGGCGCCAAAAAGTCGTTCAGCGAGACATTGCAAAGAGAAACTTATGGTCCCAACCCCTCCTAAGGGGCAGCAGCTGACCCTGCTCCGTCCCGTTGTTGGATTCAGTCCCTCCCTTTCCAAATGGGGGCTTGCACCATTCAGAGAACTAATGGATTTTTGCCGAGCCCAGAGGAGGTTCCAAGCCGTAATTTTTTTTCCCAAAAAACAGTACCAACACTTATAAATATGTAGAAAAGAAGGGGGCCGTCCTTTGGGTTATCGGGTTTTTTCCCAAAGGGGCACGGCAGCGGGAGTTGGAGCGTAAAAGGTCGGGGCCACTACATGTCCTTTATGGCCCACTGGGCGAATTCCTCCCGGACCCAACAACTTGGACAGGAGACGCCGCTTTCTCCTCCCGTTGTCAAACGCGGCTCCTGCGCCAATGTCCCCCTCCCCCCTCCCCCCCCTCCACCCCCCCATTCAGCTCCCCAATAAGCTCCATCATACAATGTTAGGGCACAGCGGTGTCACGAGTTCCACCCGGCTTGCCTTTGGCGAACGAAGTCACACAGGGAGGAATGTCCCGTCATGCAGAAGAAATCTGTTGGCTTTCTCCCCGCCAAATGCAAATCGGAACCAGGTGAAGACAAAGGGAGTAAAATGGGTCCGCGTGCACCGAGGAGGGGTGGGCCGGCCCTGCATGGCGAAAGTGTTTAATTTTGGTTTTGAAAAGGTCCCTGAAATTTCCACCGATCTTCAGAAAAATTCTGAAAATGGCCCGGAAAACTGTGCATGCACTTCATCCATTCCCACAAACCCGGAACACCCCCCTCGAGTTGCAGGGGGCAGAAACTGCCCCCCCCAATACATCTGATATGCGTGTTTTCCCCCCCGTTTGGGAAATTCCCGCCTGCCATGTTGGCCGTGTTTTAACAGAGAAAGGCATTAATTTTTTGATGACCAGGGGACAGGGTATTCCCCCGTGTAATTTGATGCAGCCATGGCGCTCACGTGACACCTGCCTTTGTTGAGGCCCTTGGGAGGTGAAGTTATTTTTTCAGGCCGGACTGGGTGAATAACGCATTCATGCTTCATGTCCCGGAACGAGCGAAAATCTGTCGGGCGGGGGGGTAGACTGGCACTACATCCGCGGGCCCCATTTTCCCGGGGGGACTGAAAGGAGGAGGGGGGGGAATTGGAGCAGAAGCTTGCGGGAAATGAGTGGGTTTTCTACCCCGGGACAAGAGGGAGGACACTGGAGGGTATGGAGAGAGAAAGACGAGGCAATGACCCGCAAAGCACCCTGGCCAGTAACAGTGGAGATGGGGGCAGGGAAACCCCTCGGACACTTGCAAATGGCCCGCAGCATGCTGATTTGCTGGTAGTGACAGCCCAATAGTCGCATTGGCAAGGGGGACTTTGGGTCTCCACCTATTTGGACCCTCGCTACGGTCCCAAAAAGGGAGCCTTTTCCCACTTTGGGGGGAGGGCAAAACCAAAAAAATTTAGGGGAAACCTCTGTAGTCAGTTGGCGTCCATGTCGGCATCGTCCCTCCTCTACAGGTTTTCCGGGGGGGTTCTTCAGCGCTCAAGTACTCTCCCCTGGCTGCCGGGGGAAGGTGGGGGTGGAGCAGTCCAGCTATCACAGCAAACCCAAATTGGGCACTGATGAGAGCTCATTCACCCGCCTGTGAGGAGGGGGCGCCCGCAGCAGCGCGGACCTGGAGCAACCCTGAACCCAAAGGTGGTGGCCCACTTTGGGCAGCACTCTGCCACACCATTGAAGAAACCGGACACTGGGCACCAAACTGGAGTGTGGCCGAAAATTGCCCCATTTCGTGGAGAAGCTGTCCTGCCCCCCAGTAGTGTGGCATCAAGGGGTGTTAGTGCGGCGGGGGCCTGTTCCCCAAGGAAAAACCCGCTTTTCCCCGGGGAAATGTGGAACAAATGACCTTTGTCAAGATGAATCGGCGTGGATCGGCCCGGGTTTCCAAACCAACCTTGGCTCGACTAATCAGCCATGGCCCCACCCAACGTGAAAAAATGGTCTGGGTTTAAACTACCTGCCCCAGCCCATTTGATTCCCGCCCCGCCTGTCCACACATCTGCTGACATTTTTAATTTCCCCCAACCTCTTTCCCCGGATGGTATTGCCACCCCCTCCCCACTCTGTCATTTGCCCTGTCTGACCTCATGTTGCGGTTTTTGTGGTGCCAAATCCACACTGGACATTGTCCACTGCTGACCTCATGCTGTGCTGCCGTGACCACACACGTTTTCTTGTGCCAGTCTGACCTCATGCTGCGCTGTGGGGGCTGCTGTGACCTAGACACTGTGTCATTGTGCCACTGTCTGACCTCATGCTGCTGCTGGGGGCTGATGCCGTGACGTACACACTGTGTCATTGTCCCACTCTGGGCCTACTCCTGTTTTTGCCACCTCCAGAATGTCATTGTGCCACTGTCTGACCTCATGCTGCTGCTGTGGCTGCTGCCGTGACCTACACACTCTGTCATTGTGCCACTGTCTGACCTCATGCTGCTGCTGTGGCTGCTGCCGTGACCTACACACTGTGTCATTGGTCCACTGTTTGACCTCATGCTGCTACTGTGGCTGCTGCCGTAAACTACACACTGTGTCATTGTCCCACTCTGTGGCCTACTCCTGTTTTTGCCACCCCCAGAATGTTCATTGTGCCACTGTCTGACCTCTTGCTGCTGCTGTGTCTGCTTCCGTGACCTACACACTGTGTCATTGGGGCCACTGCCTGACCTCATGCTGCTGCTGTGGCTGCTGCCGTGACCTACACACCTGTCATTGTGCCACTGTCTGACCTCATGCTGCTGCTGTGGCTGCTGCCGTGACCTACACATTGTGTCCTTGTCCCACTCTGTGGCCTCCTGTTTTTCCCACCTCCAGAATGTAATTGTGCCACTTTCTGACCTGATGCTGCTGCTGCCGTGACCTACACACTCTGTCATTGTGCCCTACTGTGGCCTACTCCTTTTTTTGCCACCTCTAGAATGTCATTGTGCCACTGTTGCCTCATGCTGCAGTGTGGCTGCTGCCGAAAACTACACACTGTGTCATTGTGCCACTCTGTGGCCTACCCCTGTTTTTGCCACCTCCAGAATGTCATTGTGCCACTCTCTGACCTTTTACTGCTGTGGCTGCCGCCGTCACCTCCACACTCTGTCACTGAGTTGCCACCTGAGCCTCAGCTTGTTTTTTTCCAGCTGTCGCTCCCCATGACTTTACAGGTACATTCCCCCTGCAGTTTTTTGGTCAGTTTTGCCCTCTTAATTCCCCAGGGATTTTATAGTGAAGCGATTCTAAGAGCGACAGCAGTCATCTGCGTGTCATACTAAAACACAAAATTGTATGAAGACCAAACAAAGCTCCCTCTGCATATTTAAGCATGGCAAACATTCTTTCAGCACCCTGCAGGCTCTGGCAGCCTGGAATAGCTGTTTTTTAACGCAATTCGTCCCGAAGTAATTTGGAACGAAGTTATTTTTTGTCGAGAAATTCGGCGAAGTGAACGAACCGAATTTCGGGAAATTCGCCCATCTCTAATGATAATACATCAAACAATGAAAAAAGTGACATTAAAAGTGCAATGTTATACCAATCATAAACAAACAATGATCTTCAGTCACACTATAATACAGAATTCAACAAAAACAGTCAAAGATTATCAATGTGTTAATAAACAATCAGATACAGCTGCAGGCATAAGCTTACCCCACTCTAGATCGCATACTATCTCGGCGTCCAGTAACAAGCACTGCACCGACTCAAAAAATCACATGGTCAAAACAGACCAATCATCATGCATATGATACACACTATTGCCGGTCAGTATCCACAACAGGGAAAACTGCGTAATCCGCGCATGCGCACTAAAGGACTGAGAGCTCAGACGGCCATGTCATATCAGGGCAGAACAAGCCAGTCTCTAATCACTTTATAGAGGATGTAGATCAGGCTAATATAAAACGACCAATACTATAGATAGCTTAACATAACACACTATAGGTCCCCAATAGATGGTGCAGATTAACCAAATCTATGTGGAAAAAAGCACCCATCTCAAAGTGGCTATAGGAGCATCAGGAATGCATATAATGCGCACCAGTACCTAAACTAGAGTCACAATGTGGTAAAGCCACCGTGGTTCTGTATAACTTCACACAAATTAGCCTGGTCCAATCATATGTATAAAAAGAAAATATTGTAGCAAAACATCCTTCTATTATAAAAAATGTAAACATTTATCCCATATTATAGATATGGGGCCCTGGTTACATGCAGATTA
>JAODAL010073226.1:0-14811 GCA_025379985.1 Phyllomedusa bahiana | reverse complement strand
TATCATTGTGCCCCACTCTTGTGGCTTAATACTGTTTTTCCGCCTCCATAATGTCATTGTGCCACTGCCCTGAATCTCATACTGCTGCCGCCGTGACCTTCCACACTGTAGTGATTGTGCCACTCTGTGGCTTAATACTGTTTTCCGCATCCATAATGGTCATTGTGCCACTGCATGACCTTTTACTGCTTGCCGCGTGACTCCCACACTGTGTGGATTGTGCCACTATGTGGCCTAATACATGTTTTGCCACCTCCAGATTTGCCCATTGTGCCACTCGTCGTACCTCTTTAACTGCTGCGCGTGACCTTCCACACTGTGTGATTGTGCCATTGTGCCCTATTACTGTTTTTCCGCCTCCAAAATGTCTCATTGTGCCACTGTCTGACCTCATACTGCGCCGCCGTGACCTCCACACTGGTTATCATTGTGCCACTCTGTGGCCTAATACTGTTTTGAACCTCCAGGAGAATGCCATTGTGACACTGTTTGACCTCATACTGCTGCCGCCGTGACCTCCACACTGTGTGATTGTGCCACTCTGTGCCCTAATACTGTTTTTCCGCCTCCATAATGTCATTGTGCCACTGTCTGACCTCATTCTGCTGCCGCCGTGACCTCCACACTGTATCATTGTGCACTCTGTGGGGCCTAATATGTTTTTGCCCCTCCAGAATGCCATTTGTGCACTGTTCTGATCTCACATTACTGGCTGCCGCGTGACCTCCACACTGTGTGATTGTGCCAATCTGTGCCTAATACTTTTATTCCGCTCCATTATGTCATTGGTGCCACTGTAGCTGAATCATACTGCTGCACGCCGTGACCTCCACACTGTTTTCTTTGTGCCTCTCTGTGGCACTAATACTGTTTTGCCACATCCAGAATGCCATTGTGCACTGTCTGACCTCATACTGCTGCCGCGTGACCTAAATCACTGTGTGATTGTGCCACTGCTGTGCCCTTAATTCTGTTTTTCAGCCTCCATAATGTCATTGTTGCCACTGTTGACTCATACTTGTGCCGCCGTCGATCCTCCACACTGTATTCATTGTGCCGCTTCTGTGGCCTAATACTGTTTTGCCACCTCCAGAATGCCATTGTGGCCACTGGTCTCCGGACTCATACTGCTGCCGCCGTGACCTCCACCACTGTGTGCTTGTGATTGTGCCACTCTGTGCCCTTATACTGTTTTTCGCCTCCAGAATGTCATTGTGCCATGCCTGAAAATCATGCTGCTGCTGGCCATGAACCTCCACATGTGTGATTGTGCCACTCTGTGGCCTAATTTATGTTTGCCGCCTCCAGAATGTCATTGGCCAATGCCTGACCCTCATGCTGCTGTGGCTGCCGCTCGTCACCTCCACACATCTATCCTAATGTTGCCAACTGGAAGCTCTCAGTCTTGGTTTTTTTCCAGCTTTCGCTGGATGGACTTTATCAGGCTACATTCCCTGTCTTGAGTTTTTTGAGTCAGTTTTGCCTCTTAAGTGCCAGGGAATTTTATAGTGAAAGCGTATTTAAGAGCGGCATAGGCAGCATGTGCGTGTCATACTAAAACACAACATTGTTTGAAGACCAAACCAAGCTCCTCTGCATTTTAAGCATGGAACAACGTTCACAGCACCCTGCAGGCTATGGGCGCCAAAGAGCCTGGGGAAATAGCTGTTTTTAACGTGTTTCGTGCGAACGTAATTCGGAACACGAAAGTTTTTGTCGGAAAATTCGAGCGAAGTGACCCGAACCGAATTTATGAGAAATTCGGCCATCTCTAATTGCTCCATTTCTCGGGGGGGGAAAAAGCATCTATATTTTCTAATTTAATTCCATTTTTTTAAGAAAAAGAAATTAAATCTAATCATCCTAGTGACTTTTCTCGTTTGTTTTTATAATCACCAGATGTACAATCATTAACCAAGAAAATCGGATCATTTTATCTAATTGTCTAATCGAAAAAAATCCAGCTGAGCTTGTTTGTTACTACATAAAAATATTCATGGAAGACTAATGACGCCTCATATCTGCATTGTACATAAAGGATTGTATATATTATAAATTTTACTCATATCTGCATTATACATAAAGCATTGTATATATTATAAATTGTACTGGCATAACACATAATTTTTATACGGTAAAATTTAAGATTTAGCTAAATGTACAAGTGAAAATCACTGAGGAAAGGAGTGGGACGTTATGTTCCAACTGGGGGAAAACATCTATTTTTATGGCTGTATGTGTGTCCAAAGTGCTCACAGCAGTGTATTAATATCTGCATTGACGATTTCTGGAAGTGGTTCATCACTGAAATGTGTATTTCTGCAAAGCCATTGATACCTATTATACTTAGTAAGCACCATTACATCACAGGGTACCGACTTATTGTTGGTCAAATAATTATGTATTTCAAACAAATGTTTTTATTATTTAAAGGGGTTAATCAGTTACTAAAAAACAAAATATTGTAGTGGATGGTGAGATTCTATAATTAAAAAATAAAACCTCAAATTTCCATACGGCTCTGCTCCAGCACTGAGCTCTGGTCCCGCTGCTCCTAGCTGATGATGACACATTCACTGCTAACATGACCCTGCATGCTTTGACAGGCCTTAGCCATCTCTTCCTGTTCAAATGGCAAGTGACGCCATGGGCAGGCACCCCAGTATCAGGGCTTAGCGCTGGGGTGCAGCTGTTGAAAAGCTGAGTCTTCTTTTTTTCTATTTCACACTCTCTCCGGCTTTTTGGGGCCTCATTCAAATCTGTATCGGGGGTCCAGTTTTGGAACCTCCATTGCAGAGATGGAACATGACCCTTTTTAAAGTGATCACCAACAATGCCCGACAGACCCCATTGACTGCATTGGGGTCTGTCGGGTTTTTGCCATGGTGTTCATCATTACACCGGGAAAAATTGTCAAACATTATTCAATTATTCCAGACAGAACCCGCGTCGGAGACTGTGAAGCAAGTGTTATTTTTTTTTTTGCAACCGGAAAAACCCTTTAAAGATAATTTAATCAGGTCTCTAAAAGTACCCTCTGTTACGGTGGAAGCCGGGTATGTGGATCCCCTGGGCCACAGTGAGTGATGGAGTGGACTTGCATTTTGGTAGTGAAGAAGAAAGTAAGTTTGCGAAATATTTTTCAGTTATATGCAGAAGGCAGTTGTAAGGGGTTGGATGTGTCTAAATACTATACTATAATAATTTGTTGGCAAGAACTCAAACAGACCCATTGCAGAGTCACTGCAATATATATCCAACAAAGGAAGGGTAAGCAACTAAGAGCCCAGGAGCAGGCTTAGTATAGACACATAGACAAGCCACACAGAATGCACCAGCAACCTCCTATATCTAAAGCATAACTATGCAAGTAGGCTAGGAGAAATGAACAACAGGTTTAAACAATCATGCAAACAACAAAACAGATAGAACAAAACAATACAAACAAAAAAAACAGTCTGTGGTTCAATAAGTACCAAGTAGCCGAATGGTACCAACAGAGCCCACTGCTACCTCTGGCCAATGATGGCCTGCAAGGGTATGAATGCAGTATATACTTATATGTGGAAGGAAAAACAGAAAAGGAGACAGCGCTCCCTTGCACAATACTGCAATGGATAGGTGTATGTTAGTGTGTACAATTAAATACCCACTAACCTTTTTGTGTTGTTCATAGTCCAAGCACAACACTTTGAAGAGCCTTCCAAAAGTAGGAAACTAATGTTGGTGGAGTCCACTGCAGAGCACCGGTGGAAACTTTTCTCTGTGGACAAGGAAAGCAGGAACAATCGTTATGAGTGTAGATATATGGTTAAGAAATTTTACTCTTTATCTACCTGCCACTGATCTAAAGGATTGCATTGAACTTCCAGTAATAAATATTAAGACTTGTTTATTTTGAAAGTAGAAGACGTGTTTCATGTATTGATGCACTTCGTAAAATCACCCGGCTGGAGGCTGGAATAAATAGCTACACCAATATATATATATATAATATGGTCACTTTTAGTAAATTTGTATAGTAGAATCATGGAGAAATACTGTCATTGTATTCAACATTTCCTAGTATGTTTATTTTGGGTCAAGTCGATGTAGCAGTGGGAAGAAGTACCTTCTTTCCCAGCAGCTCAAGTCTATGGGAGTCTCCTGATTTGCACCATAGAAAGTATGACCTCATAGTATACGGTATCTGAGGGTTCCAATGCAAAATCTGTAACAATGCCCTCAACTACTATGTGCCATTTATTATATTAATGTCTTCTTATGTGGCGAAGGACCCTTCATAGGCACCAGAGACGGGTGTGACTGATACTTCTGCACCCACTATAGGTAGGCTTTGTTCTCACTGGTCCAAAAATTTGATTAAAAATTGTTGAGGAACTAGAAAGTGCTGAGTTTGCCGAATTTACATTCATTGGGCTTTTAGGAAATCAATTCATATATTAGTGTAGATGAAAAACATTTCTATAAACACATTAGAATACTAACAAACAGAGAAAATATGAGCTCAAAGTTCCCAGGAGCTGCCTGCTTACAATTCTGAACACTTTGTGTGAACTGAATGTCTTTCAAAAACTATTTATGTGCCATTTCATTTACAGTAATTTAATAAAAAATTACAATATGAAAAAATCGAACAGTTTATAGAATGGAACACCTAGAAATCCAATTAGGGAATAAAATATTAACGCTAACTTGGTGTCAAGAATAAGAAATGCACTTTATGAAATCCCACATCAACCTAGTTGAAAGTTAAAAGAAATTTAAATGCGTTCCTGCCGAGTTGGGAAAGAAGACTTAAGTAAACATTTTCATACTTCCCACACACTCTTCAGGTTCTTATAGTGATTAGGAAGGCACAGCTCAGTGAGTAGCAACATGCAAGCCGCCAATCTGGTTTAATGTGTATTTAAATAGTCTAAAAGGTAAAGTATTGCTTTTACTCAACATGTAATTTTTTCTACAATAATTTAACAGCTGACTAGTTATAGAAATGGATTTTCTTAGAAGTTGAGAAAACCTTCTACTGGATTATATATTTGTCTGTTCCCTAGAAACATAAAACTGTAAACGGTTACATTAAAGTAGGGTCATGCATATCTTTAATATTCCTAATAAAGTTTATATGGAGTCCAAGTATTTCAGTCATGTAAATAATTGTTGTGTTATTATAGATGGGGGATAGAGATGAGCGAACAGTAAAAAGTTCTAGTTCAATTAGAACCTCGAACTTTAGTGTGTTCGGTTCAAGGTTCTATTCAAACTAGAACTCAAACTCGAACCCCTTTTAAAGTCAATGGAAGATGTTCTGATTAATTTTTATACCTATGAGGTGAGGAGAAGTTGGAATTACCGTCCATAACAGTAAACTGGATGCGTGGAACAACTTAGTGAAGAAAATTTGGCTCTAAGAGTGACAGAAAAAAATTGAGAGGCTAAAATACTTTATTCCTTTCAATGGCTAACTGAAAAGATGAGAACAGCTTGCAAGCAGGGGCGTAGCTATAGGAGGTGCAGTGGTAACAGCTGCTATGGGGCCCTGCATCCTGAGGGGGGCCCAAAAGACCGTTGACACATAGGAGATTGGAGACGGTGTGTTATCAATTACTGAACCCCCAAAACTGCAAAAAAACTGAATTTTGGGCACCGAGTATGAGTTAGCAAATCAAGGCACTCTGTATAATACATATCCATGTATATGTGAGTCTGCAAATGTCGCCAAATAACAGCTTCTGGGTGTGGGAAAGGTGCAGCCAGCAATACCAAACTCCCTTACTATTGATGTCTATGGAGAGGAAAATGCTGTCTAAGTGCAGTCCCCAACTTACAACGTTCCAACTAACACCTGTCACCTAACACCTAGTTACAAATGGAGACTTATGGGTCAAAACTCCTGGTGCTGACATCACACACTGAGTCATATCGTTGGAATGTCGCAAGCTTTCGTCTGCCCACTGTGTCTTTCGGACGGCATAGCACAACAGCACTTTTTTTACATTCCTCCCATTCAGCCACCATGTGCCTGGAACGACCGTCTTCAGGCCAACAAAACAGCGCTCCCTCACACCGCTCTGGTCTCGGGCATGGTGGGTCTGCTCTTAATGCTCTCCATACCCGGCCGCCTACAGTGTTAAATACAGTACTAAAATACAGCTCTCATACAATTAGTACATATGTGGCTTGCTGGCATTTGTATTTGTGGAACTACAAGTGCAGCATGCCACACCACACATGTTCTAATTGTATGAGTGCTGTAACCAACATGTGCTGCTGTGTTATGCTGGCAGTTGTAGTTCCATGTTCCACAGCAGCTAGTAGCTGTGGAACTACAGGTGCCAACATGCCACAGCAGCACAGGAGACACAGAAAGTGAGGTGAAATTTTCTAAACAGGGGCACAGACAGCAAAACTAATGTAAAAAACCTTCCCTTCACTGTCCGAAACTAAAAAGTATATATTTTCATTTAATAAAAGTACCTGTTCCGACTTACATACAAATTCAACCTACAAACAAACCTAGAGTCACTATCCTGTTCGTAACCCTGGAAATGCCTGTATAATCATGAGATATTGTGAACAGTCAGGAACACTTAACCCAGGATTTACCTAAGGTATCAATGGTGCTGTCACTCTAAACATGCTGCTTGTTGTGGCAGAAAAACAAAAAAACGCCTGAAGATCATGAGGTGTGAGTAAATCTCTGTTTATTGTTGGTGGTACAAGAGGAGTTTCTTGACCCAACATTATGTAAAGAAATGGACTTTACAGAGCAGTACCGATCCAGGAGAGGAAGTAGAGTGTCCGAAACCAAACAGTCCCCAATGCCATTGACTACCAGCCGCATCCGGTCATCTGCAAGATCAAACCTCAGCACTTAAAACAGGGCAAGAACTTGAACAACTGGGGCACTACATGCATGAACAAACATATCATGTCCCACCAACATGTTCCTTAGAGAGTACACTTGGGCCAGAGAAAAGAGCAATTCCCTCACCCTGCAAAAAACACATGCAACAGACCTACACCTTTACTGTGTGATCTACATAATTTTTGGCAGGGGACGTTGCTATGTGGACTTTCAGATCTGTAGCCTATAATATGGGACCTTTGTAATTTTTGTTAAGAAAGACCTCCATATTTGCCTACCAGTTCTATTGAGACTCAATGGTCTATTTTTTGTGACTTTAACAGTTGGCTAATGTGCAGTCTTATTCTGCTTTTAGCTTGTTATCTTTCTTGCAATTACAGGTCCAACCATAACACCCACGGTTTTACTGTATCATTTATACTCCTCAGCACCCTGTGATATTCTTGGCTTTTCAGTGCCAATGACACTGCTCTGTTCCCTTTGACTCCCATGGCTTTTCTTTGCCAAATGGGTCAATTTTACTCAATTTTATATTACACAATGTTCAACAGATGTGTGGTGGTGTTCTCACACAAAGTGGAATATGGCTGCTTTCCAGAGGTCAGAAAACATATCCTGAATTTTACGCCCATAGACTTTAGCCCCATTAATGACAATTGATCTAATCTGTGTATGGATCACATTGTAGGCAAGCAGAGTCAATGTATCGTTTGTCTAGTAGTACCTCCTTGAGATAAATTGCTACAGGTAATGTACCGCCAGGACAAGCCACTACTTGGTACCAGGTAAGTGGGACAAATTTTATTTTCACTGTTCTCAACATGTATGGACCGTTTTTTTTTATTATGTAAAGAATTGCTTTATCTGAAATAATGATTTACTTCAATGTTCATATTCCTCTATTTTAGGTTTTATATTTTGTGGGCTGTTAAAGGGGTTGTTCTGTTTATCTAAAAATTTAAAAATGACGAGTAGCTGAGAAGACAACTCTCTTAAGCAATTATTAGTTTACCATAGAACTAAGGTCTCAAGTTACAATATTTTGATATATATATATATATATATATATATATATATATATATATATTTTTTTTTTTTTATATATATATATTATATATATATATATTATAATATATAAATACACTCATATATACATGTTTTTCTCACAATTGAAATCAGAAGTTTACATGCACTATATAAAACGACACATATGAATGTTTTTCTCACTATCTGACATGAAATCAGAATAAACCTTCGTCATTTCAGATCAATTAAGATTATCAAAATTATTTACATTTGCCAAATGCCAGAATAGTGAGAGAGATAATTTTTAAGGCATTTTATTACTTTCTGCAAAGCTGAAAGTTTCCATACAGTTTCCATACATTTCATTAGTATTTGGCCCTTAAACTGGATGACTTGGGTCAAATGTTTTGAATATCCTTCCACGTTATAGTGACGAACGATTGTGTCTACTATCGTTATCGATTCAATAATCGATATCGGCAATTATCATGACGATATCCGATAGTCAATAACAGATTATCGCCGATGACCATTAAAGTCTATGGGAGAGGAACAACAGCTTCATTCTTACAGCCAAACAGGGGTGGAGAAGCTGGAATTAACATCCACAACAGATGGATATGTGCTACATCTTAGGCAAGACAATTAGGCAACAAGAGAGTCACAGAAAAAAAACTGACAGACTATTCACTGTCTTGTACCACAGCATGACCCTTAAACCTGCATGACCCACAAATTTAAAAGTGCCAGAAGGCAGTATTATTTTAACTACCATTTTAGTTAAACTGGATATTGACTATACCTGTCCTGGACCGCAGAATGACCATTAAACCTCTCTGACCCACAGATTAAAAAATGCCAGAAAAAGGAGTCTTTGAACCATCATTTTAGATGAACTGGACATTGACTATGCCTGTCCTGGACCACAGCATGACCCTTAAACCTGTCTGAAACACAGATTAAAATAGTGCTGGAAAAAGGAGTCTTTGAACCACCATTTCAGTTGAACTGGACATTGACTATATCTGTCCTTGGCCACAGCATGAGCCCCAAACCTGCATGACCCCCAGATTAAAAAGTACCAGAAAAAGGAGTCTTTGAACAACATTTATTTTGAACTGTACATTGGACTTTTGCCTGTCCTGGAACCAGCAGGGACCCTTAAAACCTGTCTGCCCACAGATTAAAAAGTGCCGGAAAAAGGAGTCTTTGAACCACCATTTTCGTTGAACTGGAAAATTGACTATAACTGCCCGGGTACCCACAAGCATGAACAACGAAAACCTGCATGAACCCACAGATTAAAAAAGTGCCGGAAAAAGGAGTCGTTGAACCACCATTTTCGTTGAACTGGACATTGACTATAACTGTCCTGTACCACAGCATGACACGAAAACCTGCATGACCCACAGATTAAAAAGTGCCGGAAAAAGGAGTCTTTGAACCACCATTTTAGTTGAACTGGACATTGACTATCTGTCCGGGCCCATCAGCATGACCCAAAAACCCATCTGACCCACAGATTAAAAAGTCCCTGGAAAAAGGAGTCTTTTGAACCACCATTTTAATTGAACTGGACATTGACTATACCTGTCCTGTACCACAGCATGACCCGAAAACCTGCATGACCCACAGATTAAAAAGTGCCAGAAAAAGGAGTCGTTGAACCACCATTTTAGTTGAACTGGATATTGAATATACCTGTCCTGGGCCACAGCATTAGCCCTAGACCTGCATGGCCCCCAGATTAAAAAAGTGCTGGAAAAAGGAGTCTTTGAACCACCATTTTAGTTGAACTGGACATTGACTATACCTGTCCTGGACCGCAGTATAACCATTAAACCTGTCTGACCCACAGATTAAAAAGTGCCGGAAGAAAGTATTCTTTGAAGCAGTATTTTAGTGAAATGGACAATGACTATCCATATCCTGTAATGCAGCATGACCCAAAAACCCGCACAGGTGCCCTTATGGACCATCACAGAAAATGTTGCAATCAGAAATAAACTATATTAAAAACAACTCATTTTCCAATACTGCTGCTGCTTGAGCTACTTGCCATTCTACTGGTGACATTGTTCCACCGTGAGACTGCTGGATGCAGGTTGCATTAACCACTGAAGAACAGATTGGCGACGTTGTTAGTTACTGAGATTCACAGGGCACGACCCAACGATGACAGGCCGGATGGTCCTGCAACCGAAGATCCGCTGGCATGCGTGCTGTCGCCAGCACTGGAAGGAGCACCTTCTCTCGTACCTCTACCTCCATGTCCTACATCCCTCTTTGCTCGCTTACCACCTGCATTTCGCTCCATGTTCAGAAAGAAAAAATGTTAAAGGTATGGAATAGTTTTTAACAGTCTCTTATTGAAAGACGGCAAATCACAGCTATTCTTAAATCCCTTTAATTTCCAACAGCCAACTAGGATTAAAAACAGAATTGTTTCTATCGAATACCTGTGAAATGCGGTCTGGTGGAAGAACCGTAACACCAAATCAACAGTGTTCTTCCTTCAGTCCCAGAGATTTAAAACTGCCCAGTAGGACTAGGAATTGTTAGTTTTCAACAAAATATCATACAAGGGCGCTATCTGCGCCAAAACTGAATATTTTACCAAAAAACAAAAACTATTCAAAAGCTACACGGATGAGAATTTGCGTTTTTTGCAGCAATGACAAACGAGAACAGTTAGTAGAATTTTTTTTTATCAAAATTGGCGTACAACGTGGCTATTTGAAAAAAAACTGGGGCCACGTGCAATACAGCTATTTAAAAGTTATACGGATAACAAAAGGTGTTTTTTGCACCAATGAAATACACCAACAGTTACTAGAAAATTTCTGTATCCAAATTTAAGTACAAGGTGGCTCTTTGAAAAAAACTGGGCCGCACCATGTGCAATACAGCTATTTAAAAGTTATACGGATAACAAAAGGTGGTTTTTGCACCAATGAAATACACCAACAGTTACTAGAAAATTTCTGTATCCAAATTTAAGTACAAGGTGGCTCTTTGAAAAAAACTGGGCCGCACCACGTGCAATACAGCTATTTAAAAGTTATATGAATAACAAAAGGTGATTGTTGCACCAATTACGTAAACCAACAGTTATACAAAATTTCTGTATACAAATTTAAGTAATAGGTTGCTCTTTGCAAAGAAAATGGGCCGCACCACGTGCAATACAGCTATTTAAAAGTTATACGGATAACAAAAGGTTGTTTTTGCACCAATGAAATACACCAACAGTTACTAGAAAATTTCTGTATCCAAATTTAAGTACAAGGTGGCTCTTTGAAAAAAAACTGGGCCGCACCATGTGCAATACAGATATTCATAAGTTACACGGATGAGAAATTGTGTCTTTTGCAGCAATGACACACAAGAACAGTTACTAGAAAATTTCTTTATCAAATTTGGCGTACAACGTGGCTATTTGAAAAAACTGGGTATGCACAAAATAAAAGTTACAATTTCAGCTCAGGTGCAAGGTGTGCTGGCCAAAAAGTGGTAAACAAAATTCCATTTCAATGCAGGTCCCCCCCCCGCCTCCCCACGGCTGGACAGCGCTAGATGATTCTTTAAAAGTCTCTGTCTAACTAAATAAGAACTGAAATTCTCTAATCTACCTATATTCTAATGTTCACAGCTAAAAGCATAGTTGTCTGCATGAATAAAGATAAGAACTGTGTCTCTGAACTGAGCTGTATTGAGAAACACGCAGCAGACGTCTTGCTCTAATGTAAGGGCACTGAAAGACTGATGCTGTACAGGAAAGCTGGTCTATGCAAAACGAGGGTCATGTTTATTTTTTTCCAGCCAATGATAACCATACACCATCACAGTCATGACGTTGCACACCCAGCTCAAACCCGCTCTATGCTCTAAGCTGATATTGCTGGGCCCCCAAAATGACAGGAAGCTCCAAAATGCGCGATAGTAATAGATTATCTGTAGATTGTCACCTAAAATATCGCGTGATCGGAAATTTCCGATCAGCCTAAAAATCGTGCCGATTTCAACTTTGTCGATTTTAATCGCTCATCTCTATTCCACAAGCTTCTCAATAGTTGGTAGGAATTTTGTCACATTCCTCCTGACAGAACTGGTGTAACTGGGCCATGTTTGTAGGTCGCCTTGCTCGCACCTGCCTTTTCACTTTTGCCCATAAATTTTCAATAGGATAAGGATCAGGGTTTTGTGATGGCCTTTCCAAAACATTGACTTGGTTATCCTTAAGCCACTTTGTAACCAGTTTGGCAGTATGCTTCAGGTCATTGTCCATTTGGAAGACCCATTTCCACACAAGCTTTAACTTCCGGGCTGATGTCTTGAGATGTTGCTTCAGTACTGCCAAAGAATCTTCTTTCCTCATGTTGTCACCTATTTTCTGAAGTCCCTTCTGCAGCAAAACAACCCCACAACATTAGGCTGCCACCCCTGTGTTTCACAGTTGGGATGGTGTTCTTAGGCTTCCAAACTTCTCCCCTTTTCCTCCAAACGTAACTGGTCATTATGGCTAAACAGTTTCATCAGCTCACAGGACATATCTCCAAAAATGTAGGTCTTTGTTCCTGTATGTTTCTTTTGGAATAATGGCTTCTTCCTTGCAGGGTGGCCTTTCATCCCATGTTGATACAGCACTCACATTACTGTGGATAATGACACAATCTTACCAGCTTCCGCCAGCATCTTCACAAGGAAATTTGCTTTTGTTTTTGGGTTGATATGCACATGTGGGACATAAAACCCATCTCCTTCCTAAGCGGTATGATGGCTGGACATTCCCATTTCGTTTGTACTTGTGTATAATTGTTTGTACAGACGAATGAGGCACCTTCAGGTATCTGGAAATTGCACCCAAGGATGATCCAGACTTGTGTAAGTCCACAATTTTTTTCCTTATATCTTGGCTGATTTCTGTAGACTTTCCCATGATGTTACACAGAAACAATGTGTTTCTGTTGTGGATTAAAAAAACATCCACAGCTATGTCTTTAATTAACTCAGATGTGTCCAATAAACCTTACAAAGACATGACCTCATCATATGGGCTGTCCCAAATTGTTTAAAGGCAGAGTAATCCTAGTGTATGTAAACCTTTGACTTTGCAGAAAGTAATAAAAATGCCTTAAAAATTCTCTTTATCACTCTATCTCTTTCATTACTCTAGCATTTGGCAAATATAAATAATTTTGGTTCCTAATTGACCTAATATAAGACCAGGAAAAAATCAACTTTCTTTATTATCTTCTTATTAAAAAGTTCCAACAAGACATTAACCCGTAAATCAAAGTATGTCCATGAAATCAAGACAGTGTAAGGCTTATACTCAATACTTTGTTGCGGCAGCCATTCTCATAGTCCGTACTGTCGCTCCAACATAGGTGAGCAGGAGACACCGACACCTGAGCAGGACTAGATGCACCTTCCTCGTGCTTGAGGAAGGGGAGGAGCTATCCCCGAAACGTCCATGAGGTGAGTCTAGCCCCTTCGGGGCGGCATCCCCTGCTCCCCTACGGGGGACGCAGTAGGGATATGAAAACAGAACGGCAGGCTCCCGCAGAAAGTTTTTGGGATAACCCTTTACACTGTCTTATTTAAAGGACATCTGTATTTACGGGTTAAATGTCTTTTTGGGAACTTTTTTAATAAAAAAATTTAAAAAAATTTTGTTTTTTTTCCTGGTCTTATCTATATATTGCTGTATAAAAATGTGGGATTGGAGACCCCGTCTATTTGTGACCGGGCAGATGGCTTAAACTCTAGGATCAAAGTATATAAATATGGGCCACTATTTTTCTCATGATTGAATTTCTCCTAATTGACCTAAAACAGGTAAGGTTCATTCTGATTTTATTCAGTAGGGAAAAAACAGCAAGTGTGCCCTTTTTTTACTTTTTTATTTAAATTTATAATATATAATATTATATAATATATAATAAATAAATAATATATATATAAATAATCCATATATAAAAGATCCATTTGGCCACGCAACTGAGGATGTAGATTGTCCCCTCTTAAGGGTCAAGTGCCTTTCAATACCAGTGTACCGAAAAGCAGTATTGTCATCTCAATGTATATCACGGAAATGTCTACAAACGGGGCAATTATAGCATTTAATTAACATTACATACATCAACCCGATGTCTTTGGGTTTAGTGCATCCGACATACTGGACTTGACATGCTGTACAAGAAATCAAATTAACCCCATTTCCTTGTTGGTTGATTACCCCAAACCTTTTACCTTTTTTTTTTACTCGAGGGAAATATTTTGTATCAAGTAGTTTTGAGCGATGCGTTGGCTATCGAGATCGCGATAGTCGATAGTCCCGTATCGATAAGGTTTTTCATATGAGCATCGATTATGAGCATTACCATTAAGTCTATGGGAAGCAACAAAAACCTTCATTATTACACCCAAACAAGGTAGAAGCTGAAATTAACATCCCCCAACAGTCAAATGGATACTGCTACACTTTGGCAACACACTTTGGTTTTAAAAAATCACAAAAAAAAAGTCACAGACCATTTATATCCCCGTTTTTACCACAGCCGAAACCCCAAAAACCTCTCACCCACAAATTAAAAAGTGCCAAAGGGAGTTGATTTAACCAATTTACTTGAACGGATATTGAATATCCCTGCCCGGAACGCGCATGACCCAAACCTGCATGCCCCCCCAAATTTAAAAAGTCCCGCAAAAAGGGGCTTTCAACCACCATTTTAGTGAACTGGGCACAAAATATATCTGTCCGTACCCCAGAAGACCATTAAACCCTTCAAACCCCCCAATTTAAAAATGCCAGAAAAAGGAGTCTTTCAACCACCATTTAGTTGAAACTGGGCATTACGTCCCCGTCCGGGCCACAGTATGACCATTAAAAACCCTTCTGAACCCCCCCAGAT
>JAODAL010073225.1:0-14812 GCA_025379985.1 Phyllomedusa bahiana | reverse complement strand
CGGTGGTACTCCCATGGCCTCCACACTGTGTCATTGTGCCACGCCCTACCTAATGCGTTTGGGGCGGGCTGCCGTGACCCCCAAACACTGGGGTCTTTGTCCCACCGGGTGGCCTACCCTTTTTTTTTGCCACCCCCAAAATTTTCATTGTGCTACTGTCTGACCTCAAGCAGTTTGGGGCTGCTCCCTGAAAAACCTACACAATGTGTCATTGTGCATTTTGGGGCCCTTTACTCCTTTTTTTTCCCACCCCCCGGGATTGCCCTTGTCCCAAACTGCCCTGACCTCATGCGCGGCTGTCTGTGCTGTGCCCAAACACACTGTGCCCTTGCCCCAATTGGGGCCCTTCTCCTCTTTTTGGGCCACCTCCAAAAATGTAAATTTTTCCACGGGCCGGGGACCCCCATGCTGCTTCGCCGGGGCCCTTCACACTTTTTGAAATTGTCCCCACTTTTTTGACCCATGTTTGCTCCCCGGTGACCTTCACACGGGTGTCATTGGTGCCACTTGTTAAAACCCCCAAGCTGCTGTTTGTGGTGCTGCTGTGCCCTTTACCCCACTGTGCCCTTTTGCCCCCACTTGTGCCTACCCGGGTTTTTGCCACCTCCAGAAAATGTCTTTGTCCCACTGCCTGACCTCTTTCGCGCTCCCTTTACTACACACTGTGTCTTTGGCCCCCTGTTTACCCCCATGCTCTGTGGGGGTTTGCGGCCGTGACCTAAAACACTGTGTCTTTTGGCCCTGTTTTAACCTCATCTGCTGTTTGTGGTCCCGCTGTGACCTCCACACTGTTTTCCATTGTCCCACTCTGTGGCCTACTCCTTTTTTTTCCCACCTCCGGGAATGTGATTGTGCCCTGTCAACCTCATGTTTCCCGGGCCGGGGCCCTACACCCCTGTGCCCATTTTTCCACTTTTCGGCCCCTAAAGTGGCTGCGGTTTCTTGCTGTGGACCTACACACGATTTCATTGCCCCCACTTTTGTAAACCAAAACTCCTTTTTTGCCACCCCCCAAAAAAATGTAAATTGTGCCCCCCCCGGGCCCTAAATGCGCTTCCCGTGCCCTTTACCCCCCACGGGTGTCATTTTTCCACTTTTTGACCTTATGCTGCTGCTGGGTCTGCGCCGGACCTACACACTGCCATTGTGCCACGGTGGGGACCTCAAGGCTGCTGCTGTGGCTGCTTCTGTGACCTCCACCCTTTTTTTTCTTTTGTCCCCCCTGTGGCCTACCCTGTTTTTTGCCACCTCCAAAAGTGTTTGTGCCACTGTCTGACCTAAAGCTGCTGCGGGTGGCTGAGCCGTGACCTAACACTTTTGTCATTGGGGCCACTGTCCCCTTTAAATTGCTGCGCTGTGGTGCGCCGGGACCTACACACTTTTCATTTTTTGCCCCCCCCCTTCCCTTTCATGCTGCGGCTGGGCTGCTGCTGTACCTACACCTTTTCCCTTTCCCACCTGGGGGCCCAAAACCCCTGGGTTTTTTCCCCACCTCCAAAATGAAAATTTGTGCCACTGCCGGGCCCTCTTTCCCTGCTGCCCCCGTGCCCTTTACACAACTGTTCTTGGGCCACTGTCTGCCTCATGCTGCTGCGGGTGGCGCTCCCTTTACCTCCCCAACTGTGTAAATTGTCCCAAATTTCCTGCCCTTAAATGTGGGTGTGGGGGTGCTGGGGACCTACACATTTGTTCATTGCCCCTCTTTGGCCTCCCCCGTTTTTGCCCCCTTTCCAAAATGTCATTGTGCCCTGCCTGACCCCCTGCGGGCTGCTCCCCGTGCCCTAAACACTGTGTCTTTGGTCCCACTGTCTGACCTCAGCTGCTGTGTGCGGGCCCGGGGTGACCAACAACTCTGCTTTGTGCCACTATTGACCTCATCGCTGCGGGCCAGTGCCTCCACACTTTGTCATTGTCCCACTCTTTTGACCAAATTCCTGTTTTTGCCACCTCCAGAATGTCATTATGCCACTGTCTGACCTCATGCTGCTGTGGCTAGCGCCGTCACCTCCACACTTTGTCACTAATGTTGCCACCTGAGCTCTCAGCTTGTTTTTTTCCAGCTTTCTCTGGCATGACTTTATCAGTCAATATTCTCGCTTCAGTTTTTTGGTCAGTTTTTCCCTGACCGACCGACAGGCAGCTCCGACAGGTCTGCCTGTCGGAGCTGCCGAGCGCTGCATTGCGCCTCGCTTTGCCGACTCGCCATCGTACATGCCTCGGAGTATACGAGTGCGCCGCGTCCCGCCCCGGAACGCCTACCCCGTGCCCACACTGCGCCCACTGCCCGCCCCTTCATGCGGGGCGCAGCTGAAAGTGTCGAACGCTGCGCCTAACACCGCATCCCTGCGTCCGACAGGGGGATTCGTGCCGGGAGGTGCAGTATACGCCAAAAAACAGGCGTAAAGCCCGATCATACATGTCGCCCACACAGTATGTCAGACATAGAGGTGGCAGGCTCTTCACCTGCGAGTGGCAGTGGCACAAACATTCCTGGAGCAGGCCCAGGTCGCAGCACAGCAAGGGGATGTCGCAGCAGGGTGTACTCGGTGAGCCAGAACTGCCGCTGTTCATCTAGCGGCCCTGTGGTGTTCAGCAACCCAATGTTCTTGGATTGGTGACTAGGTCATCCACTTCCTCCCAGATGACATCTGACAACCCCAGCCAAAAGTCGGTGGGAACGTCAGACACAACCCTTAGTTGGCATGGCCCGGGAGCGGGTCAGCGGCCCTCACCTGTCCTCAACCCGCCTCTGTCCCATCCGGTTCCCTCAGCCAGAGATCTACAATGGGGTCTGGGCTCAGCGCCACTATACAGCAAGGATGAACAATTTGAGGAGGGCAGTCAGCAGCTACTTGGCAGCGAAGAAATGGGGCCAATATCCCCTGCTTCTTGCAGTAGGTGGCAAAGTATACATGTGGAGAGTGGCATGGGAGGTCATGTTGTGAGGGGTCAGCCTCTGCATACCAAGACCGGTGATGAGGACAGCAGTGACGATGAAACACAAATCGTTGATGATGTAGCCGACCGCACGTGGGAGCCGGGTGAAGCAAGGGCTTCATCATCGTCAGGAGAAGAGGGGGTCAGCTTGCGCCTCAGGCAGCGGCGCAGCCAGCAAGTGGGTTGTGCGGCCACGGAGTTGAAAACCCGCTTCGCAGGTTCAAGAAGGTGGCGGCACAGGGGCTCAGCGAGGCAGCGGCGGTAGTAGTCACTCAGTGTGGAGTGTTGGCGGTAAAATCAGATACTCAGTGGTGTGCCAGTTCTTTGCTAAGACACCGGAGGAGCTGACTATGGGTATATGTAGAATCTGTGGGTAGAAAGTGAAGCGTGGCCAGGTAGCTAACGTTGGCACCACGGCCCTGCGTCAACACATGCAGCGTCACCATCCAGTGGCCTGGGAGAAACATGGCTCAGATGTGGTGGTCCATCCTGCTGCCGCAGCGTCCAATGGCAAGCATGCTATCGCAGCCGTTCAAGGCTCCACCACCGATGCAGAAGGGAGATGTTTCTCCTTGTCATCATCTCCCGGTCCAGATGCTCCTGCTCCTCGCTACTCATAGCCCGCAGTCGTTCAACGAGGCGATTGCAAAGAGACAACAGTATGCGTCCAACCATCCTAAGGTGCAGAAGCTGACTGTGCTCCTGTCCAAGTTGTTGGTACTGCAGTCCCTCCCTTTCCAAATGGTGGACTCTGCACCATTCAGAGAACTAATGGCTTGTGCCGAGCCGAGATGGAGAGTTCCAAGCCGTAATTTCTTTTCCAAAAAGGCAGTACCAGCTCTTCATAAATATGTAGATCAGAAGGTGGGCCAGTCCTTGAGCTTATCGGTTTGTTCCAAGGTGCATGGCAGCGCGGACGTCTGGAGCTGTAACTACGGTCAGGGCCAGTACATGTCCTTTACGGCCCACTGGGTGAATGTGCTTCCGGCCCAGGCACACCAACAACTTGGACAGGAGACGCCACTTTCTCCTCCACGTTGTCAAACTGCGGCTCCTTCGCCAATGTCCGCCTCCTCCACCACCACCATCATCTCAGCCTCCACAAGTACTACTCCATCATACCACATGTGTAGGACACAGCGGTGTAATGCAGTTCTACACCTGGCTTGCCTCGGCGAACAAAGTCACACAGGGGAGGAACTGCTCCACGTCATGCAGCAAGAAATCGATGTGTGGCTTTCTCCGCTCCAACTGCAAATCGGAACCATGGTGATGGAAAATGGAAGGAACATGGTGTCCGCGCTGCACCGAGGAGGGATGGCCATGTGCCCTGCATGGCGCACGTGTTCAATCTGGTTGTGAAAAGGTTCCTGAAGTCTTCCACCGATCTTCAGAAGATTCTGAAAATGGCCAGGAAACTGTGCTTGCACTTCATCCATTCCTACAAAGCCAGGAACACCCTCCATGAGTTGCAGCGGCAGAATGGCCTCCCCAACACACTCTGATATGCGATGTTTCCACCCATTGGAATTCCAGCCTGCACATATTGGACCGACTGTATGAACAGAGAAAGGCCTTTAACGTTTTTTTTGATATCCAGGCAGCAGGAGCCTCCCCTGTAACTTTGATGTCAGCCAGGGCAGCTGATGGTGCACCTCCTTTGGGAGGCCATAAAGGAGGCAGGGTTTTATTTGTCAGTCGCCAGGATATGGGATGAATAACTCATTCCCTGCTTCATGTCCGGAACCAATGCTGAAAAGTCTGTCTGGGCCGGGGACTGGAGACGGGGGCGCTACTCTCGGGCCACATGAATCCGGTCGGGACGAACTGGAGGAAGGGGGACTTTGGGCAAAGCATTGTCGGAAAAATGAGTGGTTTTTCTACCCATTTGACAAGAGAGGAGGGCAGGGCAGCTGGAGGAGGTAAGGGGGGGACGAAGCAGATGACCCGCAAGCCCCGTGGCAGTAACATGGAATGGGGCAACCCCTCGGAGTCATTTGTGCAGATGGCCGCACATGCTAAAATTGCCGGCTAGTTACAGCCAAAATAGTCACCATCCAGCGAGGAAGACTTCTGGCTCCCCCCCTTTTTCCCCCCTCGCACCCGGTTCAAAAATGGAGCCTTTACCCCAGCTGCTGGAGGGGGGACAAATAAAAATAATAGGGAAAACCTCCATGTCAGTTGGCTGTGCCCCGTGCGGCATCGTCCCCCCCTCGACGGGCTGACCGGGTGTTTCTCAACGCTCAGGACTCGCTGCGCGCTGAGGAAGGGGGGGGGGGGGGTAGGAGCATTTCCGCCCATCGCAGCAACCTAATCTGGATCCCCTGATAGCATCTTCCTTCACCCCCCTAGTGAAGGGCAGTGCCAGCAGCACAGCAGCGGACTTGGGCAGCCCTGAACCAACTGGGGGGGCCACTTAGACAGCACTCTGCCCCCCCATTAAAGATCCCTGGATACGGGGAGCCAAACTGGATTGTGGACGCAAAATTGCAGAGTTTGCAGTGGAGAAGCTGTCTCCCGTCCATAGTGTGGGATCAGAGCGGGGGCATGCGGCGGGGGCCATCGTTACCCAAAGGAGAACCCGCTTGTCCACCGGGAAATTGGAATGCTGACCTCTATCAAATTAATAAGGTGGATCGGGCCCGGTTTCCACACCCCAATGCCCTTTGGGGTCAGATTAAACCCATATGCCTCACCAAAAATTTAAGAAAAAATTGTATTCAAACTACCTCCCCAGCCCCAATTTTGTGCCGCCACCCGTCTGATGCCACACATCATGACAGTTTTTCCATCTCCCCCAACCATCTTTTCCAGGGGCGGGATTGCCCCCCAAATCCACATTCTTGGCCACCAGACCCATGCGTGCTTCTGTTGGGTGCCCCTGACATCCACACTGTGTCATTGTGCCAACTCTGACCTCATCTGCGCTGCTGTTTTTTGTACTGCGGTCACCTCCACAGCCTGTATTGTGCCACCTCTGACCTCAGCTGCCCTCCGCCCTCCCCTCTCTGTCATTGTGCCACTCTGTCCTACTATTTTTTTTGCCACCTCCAGAAGTCATTGTTCCACTGTCTGACCTAGCGCTGCTGCCATCACCCCCTCTCTGTCATTGTGCCCCTTGTGACCCACCCTGTTTTTTTTTCCACCTCCAGGAGGTTATTTTGCCACTCTCTGACCTCATGCTGCTGTGGCTGCTGCCATGACCTACACACTCTGTCATTGTGCCACTGTCTGACCTCATACTGCTGCTGTGGCTACTGTCGTGACCTACACACTGTTTCATTGTGCCCCCTCTGTGGCCTACTCCTGTTTTTGCCCCCTCCAGAATGTCATTGTGCCCCTGTCTGACCTCATGCTGCTGCGCTGTTGGGTGCTGCCGTGACCTTCCACCGTCTTGTGCCACTTCTGACCTCATGCTGCTGTGGTGGCTGCTGCCGTGACATACACACTGGTCATTGTGCCACTCTGTGTCCTACTCCCGTTTTTGCCCACCTCCAAATTTTCATTGTGCCACTCTCAACCCTCATGCTGTTGCTGTTTCATGACGTATCTCCACACTGTGTCATTGTGCCACTGTCTGACCTCATGCGCTGCTGTGGCTACGCCGTGACCCCCACACTCTGTCCATTTCCACTCTGTGGCCTACTCCTGTTTTTGCCACCTCCAGAATGTCATTGCCACTGTCTGACCTCATACTGCTGCTGTGGCTCTGCAGAACCTACATACTGTCTCAATTTTGCCATTCTGTGGCCTACTCCTGTTTTTGCCACCCTCCAGAATGTATTGTGCCACTGTCCCCGACCCCCATGCTGCTGCTGTGGCTGCATGACCCGCACATGTTTCATGTGCCCCTTTTGTGGCCTAAATCCTGTTTTTTTTCCACCCTAGAATATATTGTGCCACTGTCACCTCATGCGCTGCGGGGCTGCTGCCTCCCTATCCCGCTGTCATTGTCCCATGTCTCCCTCATGCTGCGCTGTTGCTCCTGCCAGGACCCCACACTCTTCATTGTCCCACCTGGGGCCCCTTACCCTGTTTTTGCCACCTCCAGAATGTCATTTTGCCACTGTCTGATTTTCATGCGCTGCTGGGCTGTCCCTCCCCCACACCTTCATTGTGCCATCTGGGGCCTACCCTTTTTTTTTTCCCACCTCCAAATGAAATGTGCCACTCTTGACTCTTTTTTGGGGCTGCTCCCGTCACCCCCACACTCTGTCAAAAGTTGCCACCTGACCCCTCCTTGTTTTTTCCAGTGTTCTGCCATGATTTATCAGGTACTTTCCCCCCGCTTCAGTTTTTGGTCATTTTGCCCCTTAAGTCCCGGGGAATTTATAGTGAAGCGATTCTAAGGGGGCGCCGTCAATCGGTATAAAAAAAAAACATGATAAAACCCAAACCAAGCTCCCTCTGCATTTTTAAAAGCATGGCAAACGTTCAAACAGCCCCCAAACAGGCTTGGCAGCCTGGAAATAGCTGTTTTTTAACACATTCGTCCCGAAGAAATTTTTTTTGGAAAATTGGGCGAAGAGGCGAACAAATTTTTTAGAAATTCGCCCCTCTCTCATTAGGTTAAAATAGATGTAGCCCAAAACCAACTCAAAGACTCTCAACAAGGAAATCTTTAGAAATTGAAATATCCCCTTACAACTAGTTTGTGCCCTATTATGTGAATCACATACCCAAAAAAAAGGGTCTTTTTATACTACCCAAGGGAATGTGGAGAAACAGATTGTAGAAATGTTACTATTATTTGGGAAAGTACCAATGTGTCCGTGAAACTAAATTGCAATAAGCGTGTTTTTTGTCCTCAGAAAAATTCTTTTTGTTTAAGGGATCTGTTGGGTAGACAGATTGGATTTGGGGTTGTCAGACCCCAAAAGCAAAAAGTAAGGTATGGTTTTTTAGGGGGTTGGGGAAAAATGGTAAGATAACCAAAGGTATATAGTTAATATTTTTTAAGGCCCAAAAAAAGCAACGTCCATTTCCCGTTTAGCCCTTTTGTAAGTGTTGATCCAGAGGAAGGCAAAAACCCCCCCCTGAGGGAGAAGCCAATTGTCCTCTTTTATGGGAAAAATTATTTCCTGACTAATTGAAATCAAATAAATCCTTGGGTCAACGACCTTCTCCAAATCCTGGTCACTATAAATGTTATATTATTACATCTAGAAATGTACCAGACCCCTTTCAAAATTCCTGGTCACTTTAAATTGTTATTTTATTAATCAGAAATGTATCCCGACCCTTTTCCCGAATCCTGGGCACTTAAGTTAATTAGTAATCTGAAATTACCGCCCCCTTTCCCGGGCCCGGCACTTAACTTGTTATATTTTTACAAGTTACATGTTTAAATTGGCCGAAACAAAGACAAGACATCCAGCAGTTCAGCCTGTTGTGCAAAAAAGTTGATCCAAAGGAAGGGAAAAAAAAAAATGAGGTAGAACCAACTGTCCTTTTTAGGGAAAAAATTCCTTCCCCATTAATTGGGGAAACGGAAAAATCCCCGGATCAACGACCCCCCTCCAGAATTCTGACACTAAAATTGTTTATTATTACACCCAGAAAACATCCAAAAACCTTTTTTAAATCCGTTATTGAATTCCATGATAAGTTCCCCTGGCAGAAAATTCCACAAAATCTCACTGCCTAACTAAAGGAAACCCTTTCTATGTTAAAATAGAAAAAAAACGTTTCAAAAACGTAAAGGGTGCCCCTTGTTTGATGCAGTCCGGTATAAATAAATCTTTATATTATTATTATTATTATTTTTATTATTATTTGGTATTTTTTAGCGCCCTTTATTCCGGGGGCTGTCTTCAGGGGGGGTTGCATAAAACATAAGTCAAACAATTAAATAGTGAAATCTGTAGCTAACAACAGGTACAAGGGAGAGAGAACCCTGCCCCGTGAAGGGGACAATCTACAAAGGGAAGGGGGGAAAGAAAGGGGGGTGGGGGCAGACGTTTGTGGGGCAGTGTACTGGGGGTGGGGGTTTTTCTAGGGTTTTAGGCCCCCCCCCGAAGAATGGGTTTTCAGGTTTTTTTGAAAAATGGTGAAAGTGGGGGAGTGTCTGAGTGTTGGGGGAGTGGTTTTCCCAAATATGGGGGGAGGCACAGATACATCTTGGAGGGGTTGTGGTGAGGAGCTGCAAGGAGAGCAGAGAGAAGTCCTGTGGGAGCGGAGGTTGCGGAGGGGAGTATCGGAGATTAAAGGGGTAGTATAAGGAGGGAGAGGTTATGGAGGCCTTGTAGGGCATGGTTAGTAACTTGGGGAGCCAGTGAGGGATGGGGGAGGGGGGAAAGGGAGAGGATATCGAGGGAAAGGGGAAAAAGAGGGAAGCAGAGTTGAGGTGGGATTGGGGGGGAGCAAGACTGCTAAACGGGAGGCCCCAGAGAAGGGTTTTGCAGTAGTCTAGGAGGGGGATGAAAAGGGATGGGCCAAATTTTTGTATGACGGGTTAAAAAATGATTGATTTTTGAAAAAGTTTTTTTGGGGGAGGCGGAGGCAGAGGAGATGTCTAATGTGGGGGTTTTAAGGGCAAAGTGGAGTTCAAGTGTTTCCCAAAACAGGGACTTTTTTGGGGACTGGTGATAGTTAGAGCCCTGACTTGATAAGAGATCAGGTGGGGGATGAGTGGGAAGGGGAAAGATAATGAATTCGGTTTTCTCTACAAAAGTTTTAAGAAAAGGGGGGAGAAGAAGGAGGGTTTGGGCGATTGACAATCTGGGATTTGGGCAGTAGAAAATTTAATGTCTGGGCCCCAGAGATGTAAAGTTGGGTGTCATACGTACAGGTGGTTTGAAAAACTGTGGGGCGTGAGTGACCTAGACCAAAAGTTTTTGACAAGAAAGTAAGGGGCCCGGACTGACACCTGGGGGACCCCAACAAGAGAAGGTGGAGGAGGAGGTTGGGGTGAGAGTAAAAACACTGAATGTGCCGTCTGAGGGTTTAGGAATCCCGGGAAAAGGGCCGAGTCCCTAAGCTAGGGGGAAGGGTTTGTAGCAGGGGAAATGGTAACAGTGTTTAAGGCAGACAATAAGTTAAGAAAGAAACCCGAGTGTGGTGTGAGGTTTTCAGTGCTAGGTCGTTGTTGACCTTGTTAGGGCGGTTTTGTAGGTGTTGGGAAAAGAAACCAGATTGCAGTGGGGCAAGAAAGGGGGTTAGAGGACTGGGAGGACGTTGAAGGTAGAATGTGTTCGAGAAGTTTTGAAGCGAAAGGAAGCGTGGATGGGGATAGTTGGAAAGAGAGAAGGGGTTTTTTTCAGGAAGGGGTGATGGTTTGCATGCTTAAAAGATGAAGGGGGAAAATGCCAGGGTTATGTAGGTTGAAGGATGGTGAGGGCTGGGAGTTTAAAAAGGGTGAGGGCTGGGAGAGGTGGGGTGGGAAAGGATAAGTTACAGATGTGAGGTTGGAAAAGTAGAGGGAGAGTTTTTTCATGAGTGACGTGGAGAAGCAAGTTAGGGGGGAAAATGCAAGGGGTGTCTGTGGGAACTGGTGGGTAAAGGGTGGTGGGCAGGTGAGCAGGCAGGTGTGGGTGGTGGGGGCAGTGGGGTGATGCTTTCTTGGAGGTTTGGGGCTTGTTTTGAAAAATTGGTGGCAAGTCATCTCTGAAAGGAGGGGTTGGGGGGGGAGGGCTGGTGGGGGAGAAGAGAGTTTAAGGTTTGAAAAGGGGCGGGGTTTTTTGGGGAAGGGGGGAATGAGGTGGGAAGTAATCCTGTTTGATTTTTTGATGATTTAAAAATAATTATTATGCCCCCCGAAGCCGTCTTTCTCTAAATAAAAAACCCAAATCTTGCAATTTTCGGGGGGATTGCTCCACCCAGTCCTTTTTTATTTTTGTTGCCCCCCTTTGTACCGTTCAAGCTCTACAAGTCTTTCCTGTACACTGGTGCCAAAACTGTACATTATCCTGTGTGGGCTAACCCCGGGACTTGTAAAAATGGAAAAATAAAGTTCTCTCAGTGCATCTTGCCCTTTTAATAACCCCCATGATCCTATTTTCCTTTCACTGCTGTCTGACATGGTGCTACAATTAGTTTTACTGACCAGGTTCCCCAATCCTTATCCCTGTACTTTTTCCCCGCTTTTTCCCTTTTCTGTAGTCATTAAGGATTTTTCCCCCCCATGTGCATAACCCTTTCATTTATTGTGTTAAAACCCTCTCTATTTTTTCCAAAGCCTCCAAATTTTCCCGATCCCTTTTAATAACAATTATCCTCTGTCTCAAAAAATTTTTTATGGCAATCCCGGACATCATTAATGAGATTAGGTACTAAAAAGGTATCAATTCAAATAGAAGAACCCCAGTTATAACTATAGAAATATAGAAGGCAAATTGTGCTATGATAGGTAAGATGTTGCAACCCGGGTAAAAATCACACACCCCATAGAGGCAAACATGAATAAAGTCAAAGGAGGGGTGGAATCTTTTTTCATGTATGGGTTCTATTGGTGTATGGCTTAATAATATGCTTTCTGACCATTTAAAACCCATAGTGGTAGTGATAAGATTGGTTCTAATAATTTTGATTGCTTGGAAATTATTAGTACTTTGTATTTTTTGTTGCATTATAAGGATGGACACCCGATCCCTATGGAGAACAACAACAGTCTCTGAGATGACCATCTGCTATTCTTGCTTTTAAAGCCTCCCCCCCACGACCCCCCAGTGTTTGGAAACCCTTGTAAAATCTTTCTGATAAGGGGGTTACGTTGCAGTGAGAATTTGGTTTACCCCTTTTTTTTTTCAGGGGGAAACAGCCCAAACCCGGATCAAAAGTGTTTTAGTCCATTCTTTCTGTCTTGTGAATCTATAGGCAGGGACCTGTGCTTAGATGTATCTGTGGGGTGCTGTTGCAGGATTTCCAATTAAAAAAAGATGTGGACAAATTAATAAATAAAATTGGTTAAATAAATTATCAAAAGGGTGAGAATGTTGAAGAAATTAATAAAACCATTAGTTAAAAATTTTTTAAAACCAATATTTGATGTTTTCTACTTCCTTACAAAAATGCCTGTTCTACAAAAACAAGTTACACCCATCTTTTTCCGCAAAACTGTACTGCTATTGATGGCTCTACCCCCCCCCATTTGGGCAAGATAAAGGGAGACAGGGAAAGAAGAAAACACACTTCGAAGTGAATTGCGAGCTCTTTTCAGTGTATAATGTGCCTGAGTTTTGAAAGTGTTTTTTGTTAAAATTTTAAATGGTTCTAAAGTTCGAGTGCCTGCTATGTTTAGTGCATTACGAAACTTTGGCACATTGATAAAGCACCCAACTGTATCAAGACTAAGATAGGTTGAAAATAAAGTTAAATCTTAGAAAGCATTAGTGAAAGAAACTTGGTATGATCTTTCTTTACTGGACACGGTCCCAGCCAGAACCCTGGTATTGGCTCTTCTTATGTAGAAAAAGGGTGAGAGCAGCAAATATACATTTCAAATTTAAATAGTAAAAATTAAAAATGTTTAAAATCTGAAAAAACAACTCGTGGGTTATTTAATTTAAAACTTTTTTAGATTCTGTTAATTTAAATCATTTTATGGGGAGATATCTTTTATTTTTGGGATTAAAATATTTTTCTATTAATTTTTATGATAACTTTTTGTTTTAAAATTTTTAAATGATTTTAATTTTTTTTTAGTTTGATAATTATCAAATTATTTTTTATTTTTGTCAAAGTGGAAATGGGGGAAATTTTTTCCCCTAATGGCAAATCAGTCCATTCATCCCCAGGCTTGGCAGCCCAAATGAAATAGGATGCCTGTTCGAGCAGTAATGCGCCAGTTTTGCAAAAACCAAATTCTTATGTGTTTAATATTACGTGGGGGTTACCCCCCCCGAACGCCCCAAAAGGCACCCTCATGTTAGGCGCATTAGAAAGTGTTGAGTCTTACGAACAATGCACCTAACACATTCATTAGGCGCATTAGACATTGTAGACTGCTCACTTGGGCGCAGCTTACGGCAGGAAAGGGTGAAAGCCCTGATCATACATGTCTCCCAAAATGTCAAAATATTTCGGACTTACTCAGCTAAAATTATAGACTTTACTAAAGGACAAAACCTGTCACGATTGGCAATGTTACACTACAAGAAGACTGTGTTGTTATCTGATTGTAGAGCTCTCTCTTAATTGCATGGAAGTGAAATTCTTTTATGTGAGTTTGTTGTAATTTTGCTAAAATTCATTAATAATAATTCTTTTTTAATTTGGACCAGTTGTTTCACGTTGCCATTTTCCATGACAAGTTACCTTATTAACCCCTTACTGCTGGAGACAGTTTTGGCCTGACAGAGCCGCATTTTTAAAATCTGACATGTATCACTTTCTGTGAGAAAAACTTTTTAATGCTTTTACCTATCCAGTTGATTCAGAGACATATTGTGCCTTAAGTTAGTGGGAAATTTTGGTCCATATAATTCTCATCTATTTTTGAAAAAATTCAAAATATTGTGAAGTTTTGGAAAAGTTTTCCATTTTCAAGCTTCAAAATTTTCTCCATCTAAGATAGACAGTAATACCACACAAAATAGTTTACAAATAGCATCTACCATATATCTTCTGTATGTTGGCATAATTTTTTTAATGTAGCTAACATTTTTTAGAAAGTTAGAAGGCTTACAAATGTGATGGCAATTTTTCAAACTTTCAAGAAAATTACAAACACAGATTTTTTTAGGGACCACTTCAGTTCACATGTAGAATTGAGGAACCTGTATGTTATGCACCCCAATTAATCACCCCATTTAAGAAACTACACTCTTCAATGTATTTAAAACAGCATTTAGAAAGCCTGTTAACCCTTTTGGTGTTTCACAGAAATTAAACAAAAGTGGTAGTAAAATTTCCAAATGTCATTTTTTTATGTGAATCTATTATTTCATGGAATTTAGTATATTTTAACAGAAAAACACAATTAAATATAAGTTTCCATAAATCTGCTGTTTTTAGAAATATATCATATGTGGCCCTAGTATGTTATTTGACTCAACCACAGGCCTCAGAATTGAAGGAGCACCTACGGGATTTTGAAGCTAACGTTTTATTTTGACATTTTATAGGCACCATATCTGATTTGCTGACACCTAAAGGTGTTAAAACCTAAAATACCGCATTATAGAAACTACATCCTCCAAGGAATTCACTAAGGGGTGTAGTGAATATATTGACCCTATAGCGGTTTGACAGAACATTTTAGAATTAGACCATGAAAATTAAAAATTATTATTATTATTTTTTCCAATAAATTCATTTTTTAGCCCCAAATTTTTCATGGTCACAAAGAAAGTAGTAGAAAAAGCACCCCAAAACCTGTTTCCCAATTTCTTCCGAGTTTGACGATACCACATATGTGGTCATAAAGAAAATGTGGGACACGTAGTGCGTCTCAGAAGGGAATACGCACTATTTGGCTTTGGGAATGCAGAATAAACTGGAATGGTTGGAGGCCCTCATGTTGCATTAGTAGAGCCCCCCAAGTTGCAAAACAGAGAAAAACAAATGTAACTCCATTTTGGAAACTACACCCCTCAGTGAATTCATCTAGGAATATAGTGTGCACTTTGAACCCACAGGCTTTCCACAGAAATTTTTAGAATCCGGTTGTAAAAATGAAAAATTACAGTTTTTCCCAAAAAATGCACAATTATTCTCAAAATTTTCATTTTCACAATAAAAAGAAGAGAAAAAGCACCCCAAAACCTGTTGCCCAATTTCTTATGAGTAAGACAATACCCCATATGTGGTCATAAACTAGGTTTGGGGCATATGGTGAGTCTTAGAATGGAAAAAAGGTATTTGGGTTTGGAGTGCAAATAAGTGGATTGGTTGGGAAACCCCCATTTTGATTAGTAGATCCCCTCCAAGTTCCCGA
>JAODAL010073224.1:0-14812 GCA_025379985.1 Phyllomedusa bahiana | reverse complement strand
AAAACCCTCCCACAGCCTGAACAGAAAGTAGGACCCCTAAAGCGTAAACTTCACGTTTTAAAAGGACATGGGAGCCTAAAATGTAGGACCCCCCACGGCTGAACAGGAATTTTTGGAGCCTGAATTGGTAAAACCCTCCACAGCCTGAAACGGGGAAATTGGGAGCCTGGAAATGAAAACCCTCCCACATCCTAGGACGGGAAAGTTTAAGTCTAAAAAGTTGTAGAACAAACTTTTGGAGGGGATATTCCCTTTACAATCCCCCCAAAATTTACAAAAGGGTTAAAATTGTTTTTTATGCTTTATTTTAAAAATTCCATAATTTTTATTTTTCATCCAATAAATCCCAAGGGTTCAAAAGGGGAAAGGGAGGCGTGCGAATGCAAAATGCCAAAAATTGCGTTTCGACTTTACTAACTCTTATTCATTGTGCAGATGTGCTTTATTGTGCATACAGCTGACGTTACATCATAGATTTTAATTCTTCTGAATTCCTTAATATTACATTTACTTCATTCACGATAAAATCGTATCTATCTTTTAAATTCCGCATTTTCTTAATTTTTGGGAAAAGGGTCGCTCTTTGGCTTTAACCCACTTTTTTCCTCCGGCATCGGGGCCCTCTGTGCCCCCTTGTCCCAGTCTCCCCGGCCTTGTATGGGGCCTATAAAAAAAAAAAAAGACCCTTTTTTAGAAAGATTAATTTTATACAAAAGGGCCCTAAAAAAAGTTTTCCCACACAAAAACCCAATGTGATAGACTGTGAGGGACCCAATAAAAAGGTTATATATGTACTATAGACATTCTGGGCCCAAACGACAGATCACTGCCCATGAAGCCAATCACGCCTGTCCTTTCATAAATGATGATTTTAAACTTTCCCGGCATTGATGAAAATCATCATGGAGGATTCGTCCAAGAACACAAAGGGTTCCTTTTCTAAACCTTTGAATGAATAATTGATTTTTGGGACAGCGGGCAGGTGACGGGGTCTGGGGGAGGCCCCCCACTGTGAACTAGAGACAAAAAGCCCCCGCATGGATGGCGGGAAAAAAAATCCAGCACCGTTTGGAAATAAAAAAAAAAATTCTTCTAAAATTGTATAAAATCTTTAAAATCCGGGACACGAAAAGACAGAGCAATGCGTTTCGGGTAAGAAACCCTTAATCATGATTAAAAAACAGACACTCAAAAAACAAAATTTAAAAAAAATAAAAACCAATGAGGGTGTAAAAACACAAATCATTTTGAATGTTGAAAAATAACTTTACTTTTTTTTTTAAAAAACATTTTTAAAGGGGGACACGGCAAAAACTGTATGAAAAAGTCCCTTGCAAAAAAAAAAAAAAAAAATGATGTGAGGAGAGAAAAAAAAAAAAAAACAGAGAATGAATTTGTGAAAAAATGTGGGGAGAAGAAGGAAAAAAAAAAAAAAGGAAAAAAAAAAAAAGGAACATAAAAAAAAGGTGTAAAATAAAGGGTGAATGGGGAAGAAAAAAAAAAGATAAAAATTTAAAATGTGTGAAAAACAAAATTAAGGGAAAAAAAAAAAAAAAGGGGAGAAAAAAAAAAAAATTTACATAAAAATGGGGTGTGTAAAAAGATGTGGAAAAAAAAAAGGGAAAAGGAAAAAAAAAATTTAAAAAAAAATGAATGTGGGGAATAAAAAAAAATGAAAAAAAAAAAAACGGGGAAAATTTGGGGTGTAACAAAGATTGTAGAGAGGAAAAAAAAAAAAAATGTGAATGTATGGAAAAAAAAAAAAAAAAAAAAAAAAAAAAAAAAAAAAAAAATTTAAAAAAAAAAAAAAAAAAAGAAAAAAAACAAAAAATTATTTTTAATTAATGCCCATTGTCCATTATTGATTAACACAGATATGCTAATCGTTTTTAAATTCTCCCTTTTTGGACCCCCCGGGGTTTCCCAAAATTCCCAAAAGATCCAAAAAGCCCCCCGGGTTTAAAGGGCTATGTTCACACGGTTTTAAAATGGGCCGTATTTCGGTCCGTAATTACGCCCGGAGTGCGCCTATTAGGGGGCCAAAAAGGGCCCCATTAAATTACGGAAATTTTTAAAACGGGCCCTCATGGGAAAAATAGGGGATTACATCCCCTCCCCCCCCGGCCCGGCGAAGTTTGCCGGGGGGGAGAAAATTTGGACATGTGAATTTTTTGCCGCAAATACGCTCCGCTAGAAATTTATAGTCAAGGGGCCCAAGTCCCGGCCCCCCCTTTTGCCCAGTCCCCCCCCCCTTCCGCCCCGGGGCCCCGGTAAACACGGCGTAATTGGGGGCTTTTAATTACGGCCCTGCAAATACACCGTGATAAAACATACCCTTAAAGGAAAAAACCCCCCTTTTGATCACCCTCTCCCCAAGGGGTTTAAAACCCTTTCAATCCCATAATGGAAAAACCCGACAGATCACCCCCCAGAACAGGGGGAAAAATTGCTTGGAGCCCGCCGAAGAATTAAATATTCAAAGGGGCAATGGCATGGAAATATATTCAGCAATCCTTTTTTTGAAAGAACGGATAGTGATCCCGAGTTCGGGGCTTAAAAAATTGGGTTACATCAATGGCTTAAAACAAGAAAATTTCCCTGTTAAAATTTAAATTTAAATCTTTAATACGAAAGCTCTTGAGAGTTGAAAAGGGAAAAATTTATGTTACCCCGGAAAAGTTTTTAATGAATCTACACATAAGCAGAAAAAAACCACCCCCCATTTTGTAACATCCCTTAACAGACAACCAAGTGGGGGTAGCATTATTCCCCCTTTAAACATATAGGAAAAAGGGGTTAAACCCCAAAGGGGTTCTCCTCTTCAGATACAAATCTACAAACCTTCAATAAAATTTCAGCTAAAGTAGGATCCGGGTCGTAAGATAGGCAGATTTTCTTTCAAAAACTTAAATACAGATGAAAAATGATTACTGTACTTGGTGCTGAGGTTTAAATGGTGCCCATCCTGAGAGAGGTTTTTTAATCGTTTCGAAAAGGGGCAAATGTAACAAAACAGATCTCGAAAGGGTTTTTTGACAATACTATCTTTCCCTCTCCAACATCAATTTTTGGGGGAATGCTACAAGATTAAAACTTTGGTTTTGGATTCATGACCAAAGGGTGAACCCTTTCCCCAAAATTGGGAAAAAGCTCGTTTTATCCTGGGAAAAAAACACCAACAAAGGGAAAAGGCCCGAACCCTTAGATCGGGATGGGTGACTAGAGGCTTTAAGTATTTGATTACCCGCCCGTGGGGGTTTCGGAAATGAGGTTTTGACCCCTGTTGGTTGAACAATCACCCAAACCCAAAAGTATACCAAAAAAAGAAATGGAAGGGGGATCCTGGGAAAGGGTTTTAAACCAAAAGGGCCCTTCCCCCATTGTCATGAGATAACGGAGAAAAAATCAGGGGATATTAGATGACTCCCCATCCCAGACAATAGGGGTTTTATCGGGGTTTTAAAACGCCCAAAACCCTGAATATAAGCAGAAAAAGGTTTTTTGTATGAAAAAATGTACCGTGAAATTCCCCCAAGGGCATTAAAGATTTTTGCCCCGTGAGGGCGAAAATTTCGCCCCCATTTGGGGTCCCACATGTCTGGAGAAAAAAATTGATCATCAAATTGAAAAAAAGTTATGTTTCAAAAGAATCAACAAAAATTCCAAAAAGTTTTTCAAAACCCTATCCTCAGTGGGGATGAACTAAAGTTATACAAATGATAAGCAGAGCTTTAATCCCCTTTTCATGGGGGGATGCCTTGGGAAAAACAATGGGAAAAAATCACAGGCAAAAACCCTGGGAAAAAAAACCGACCAATTGAAAAATCATCAAATTTTTTAAAATTTTTTTTACGTCCCCAAATAACCCGGCACACGAGTAACGAGGGGGGGCAGGGAGGGAATCCCCCCAATAAACAGTCTCTTGTTTTTTAAAAACCCAATGCCCGATATTATAGGGGCGGGAAGGGGGGAAAGGGGGGGGTGGGGTTTATGAATTTTGGGAAAACCGGGGGAAAATGGCTGCCCCTTTGGGGGACTCAAAAAGTAGGGTTTTTTACTTGTTTCTCATTAGAATAAACCCAAAATCAATTTCATCAAAGTAAATAGCTTAGTCAATTTATTTTTGAAAATTTCAGTAGGATAAAATGAAAAACCCCCTTTATGTGGGGACTTTTCATTTAAAATTTTTTAACGGCCCGTTCCCAAAAAAAAGACCTTTTCATAAACCACCACCCCTTTCCCCCCCTTGGGCCCCCATCTTGGGTGATAATATTGTCATTTTTCTAAGTTCCTGGACTGCCCGCTGTTGGGCCTATGTAAATTGGGTAGAAATTGTAGAACCATTACTGTGAATAGAATTTACCTAGGGTTTTTTAACTCCTTTTTTAAAAACCATCTGATAATGATTTCCCTAAACCCCCACCTTGCCTTTTTTTTTTTGGTTTAAAATTGTGGGTTCTGCCCATAAAGGGAATTTTTATGAATTTAAAACCCATTATGGTTGAACCACATACACGTTCCATATCTTTAATTGGCATTTAAGTAAAACCCCCCTCATGAAAAAATTTATATTGCAATAAATTTATTAACCCCTGGGAAACATGTTATTTAAAGGAAAAGATTTTACTTTTGGGAAAGATCCTGAAAAACAAAAAACGCCTTAAAAGTCAAGGGCCGAATGAACCTATTGACTCCCAAAATGTATTAAAAAAATTAAAGTCATTAAATAAAGGGCAAAATCAAAAATTTTAAAAAACACGTCCTTTTTATCTTTTGGGGAGATCACAAAAGAAAAAATTGAAAAACGCAATCATGTTCATCCAAATTAATGGAAGCTAAATCCGTTTGCTGCGGGTTGACACATTTCCTGTGTTTTCTACCGACACGTTTTTGCGGACTTTTGCGTTTTTTGAAACCTTCTTTACTGGAACATCACTATCAATTGGAGCCTCATTCACACATGCCACCAGCGCCATCTGAATCAGAAGCTTCTGATGTAGAGCCAAAACTGACATTCTTATGTTCTTTTCTGTGTCTCCCCATGGAACTTTTCAGGATAGAGTGATATTTTGAAGTATGTGAAGCATAATCATAGACATGTCCCAAAGAATAATCCTTATTGTCCCGTTGAAATTTGGTTTTCTTAACTTTAACAATGTCATCTTCCAAGGATTTTAAATTATTTCGCATTTTGACATTGAGATCTGTGTATTGTTGCAAATGAGAACATTTCGTTAATGAGGCTTGAACAGTTCCCTTTTTTTTTTTTTTTCTTCCCCTCTACATCTTTCTACACACTCATTTTCATGTTTTTTTTTTCATTATTTTTTTATTCACACATTCATTTTTGTTTAATTATTTTTCCTTTCCTTTTTTTTTTTATTCTCTACATCTTTTTACACACTCATTTTCATGTAATTATTTTTTCTTCTCCTTTTTTTTTTCTTTCATTATATTTATTTAAACATACATTTTCATGTTTTTTTTTCTTTCCCCATTCACCTTTATTCACACTCATGTTTATGTTCCTTTTTTCTTTTTTTTTTTTTTTCTTCTCCCCACATTTATTCACATATTCATTTTCATGTTTTTTTTTCTCTCCTCACATCTATTCACACATTTATCTTCATGTTTTTTTTTTTTTTTTGCAAGGAGACTTTGTCATACATGTTTTGCCTGTGTCTTTAAATATGTTCTAAAAAAAACATGTTATTTGCATCATGTCACATGATATGTGTTCTGACACGTCATTGGTTTTGATTTCTTTTAAATATGTTTATTGAGTGTCTGTTTTTTAAGTCATGATGAAGGGTGCTTACCCGAAACGCGTTGACTCTGTCTGTCGTGTCTGGATTTTAATGATTTGATACAATAAAGAAGAATATTTTATTTATCCAACAGTGCTGGATCTTTTCTGCCATCCATGTGGACTTCTTGTATCATGGAGGATTGTCCACTCGAGTGGAGGAGGAGCCAACAGATGGGTGGAGCAGGATCAGTGATGTAAGTATAGTGAGAAGGATCTGTCATGGGACCTCTATTAGTCTACTACACCCTGTGACTACAACCCCCAATGGGCTGTGTATCCAGGATATCCCTCTTGGCTGATTGGTAGAAAAGTAAAAAGCATGGTAACATTGTGACACACAGAATGATAACCATGGGATCCCTCATGGCCAATCAGAAGTTTATAAAGCTGTTCAGTAGGTGTAATAGTCCCTATGGGCACCATATAAGTAGAGCATCTAATAGATTCTATAGTGAGGGCTTATCCTGTGCAAGAACATCTTTAGTAACTCACAAAACTTCTTCTAGGTTTCTCCTGGAATAATAATGTTGGGTCCTACCACTGTCATTTAGTGAGACCAGTCAGCACAACCATCGAGATTCACCTCACCTTTGGTTTAGAATCTTCTATTAGATTTTTGGGATGAGCAGCAACCAGTTGTGAAAAGATCTTCCCTGGAAATTTGTAAGTTGTTTGTTGAACCAATAGGAATAACTACAATAAAAAGTCAAATAAAATGACAATGTTGCCGTTCAGTGACGAGTATGAATTTTCAGCTAATTATTTTATTTCTTTAATGCATCAAAAATAAAAAGTAAACAATTTGCAAATTTTAGTCCTAAATACAAGAAAAACAATAGTAAGGGTGTGTTCACACTGCGTGTTCTGTCCTTTTGTACATATGTCATTGAATCCATGTTTGGATCCGTCTTTCGGACCCAAACACGCATCTAGCAAATAACAGTGTGTTGCAATATAAAACACGCGTTCAGACAAGTGATCGCTGATGCGCGTCTCATTGCGTCTTTCGGATGCATTCAAAGAACTGTCATGTCAATTCTTGGTCCGAAAGACGCAGCAGGAGCCCTATAATAAACTGTAGGGTGCGATCCTGCTGCAGCCAAAACACATCCAAACATGCACCTGCATTTTGAATGCATGTTGGATCCGATTGACGCAGCGTTTTTAGATGCGATTTTTGGATCCAACACGGATCCCAAGTCAGATCCAAAAATGCTGTGTGAACATATCCTAATAATCCTGTGTAGATTCTTTGCAGATCTATGATGCTTCTATATTTGCTTTCTAGTTGGATCCTAGATTCACTCGCTCCCCCAGTAGCAGAGAAAGCAGAGGGAGTAGAGTATCACATTACTGCGGTATCAGACTACACAGGGGTTGATTGTAGTCTGTTACCATGGAGACACAGAGCTCTTCACAGGAGCTGTATACACAAAAAGGTAGAATTAGTCTAAATCAAGACCATTATTTTATTTCAGAGGCTTTGGGAAATTAACAGTTTGTCACTTTAAACATATTGCATTTTGTTGAGTGATTAGATTATCAATGGTCACCTCCCACTGGAATTCAGTGTTTAGTTCTTTAGAGAATATCCTCTTTGTGCCTCCATCTTACAATGACAACGTCATGTGGAGTGGCTTCTGGCAGTGCATGGACATAGAATGAATGGATGAATAAAATAAATCAAGCAATGGTCATTTAGATTATAGTGTGCTGAGTGTCTCCCAACTGATAGGTGAGGCTCCTGGCTTATAGTGGAGGCTCCCAGATGATAGTGGAGGCTCCCAGCCAATAAAGGAGGCTGCCAGCCAATAAAGGAGGCTCCCAGTTAATAAAAGTAATTGTGTTACCATTCAATGTAGCATTGATATGAGGAGACTTCACCTTCATAAACAATAATTATAACTAGCCTCATTATACGGCCATGGCTAGTCATGCAAGAGTGAGGATGTGTTTTTCCTCTGCTCACCACTTTATTTTGCTGGATTTTAGGGCTCTCACTATAGAGAAAGCCTCTAAAAAGACAATGGCCAAGTCCTATACCCATTCAGTGTCACACCAGGGGGACATCAATGTTGTCTCCAACTCACAAGTCCGACAAAGAAGACTTACCCCACACCCTGTATGAAGAGTTGGAATATGGCAACCTATAAGGGAGCAGGAACTCCTCCCCCCCGGTGGCACCCTGGGCATGGTGGAACACTAAAAATAGCCGGCCTGTGACTACTGAGAACAGAGAAAGAAAGGTGGAAATGCATATTCAGAATGTGGAGTCAAGGCCGCCTCTTCCATTGGGTAGGGTAGGCAGTTGTCCTTGGGCCTCACGAGCACAGGGGGGGGCCCTTCTGGGCAGCCACCTAACCTGCCCAGTGTATAACTTGGCCCCTGCCGCCCCCCGATGGCACCGCCTCCTGCGCTGCTGTATTTCATAGGCCGGCGGCCCGTAGGCTTCTGCCCTAGGAAATCTCGGAAGCAATGTCCCGGCGTAGGTGGCGTGATGATGTCATGCTGCTCACGCTGGAGACCAGCTCCCGGAGCGTAGACCACAGCGGGGAGCGCGGAAAGGTAAGTAATGTTTTATAATACTTTTTTATTTATATATGTATATATAGATATCTAAAGAGGGCAATCTACTAAAGGGAGCAATGTAAAGGAGCAATCTACTAAAGGGGGCAATCTACCAAAGGGGGCTATATAAAGAGGGCAATATACTAAAGAGAGTTATATTCTACAGGGGGGCTATATAGCTTACAAGGGTGCCTATGACCTATAGGAGGCTGTATATTTTCATACGGGAGGCTGTAAACCTACCTAAAAGGGCATGATATCTACCTACAGTGGACCTGTATACCTATCTACTGTGGTCTAGATGTCTACCTACTTAGTGGTGGGCAATATTACTACCTATTTACTTAATGGGGGGTCGTCCATACCAGAGGTAGGAATTGGTAGTTAAGAGCTGATAAAGTGAGAAGTCTAAGATATTTGTGTGATAAATTCTGCAGGGATGAGTTGCAGCCGGGAGAAGTCGTCATGGCGGTCTGGATGGATGGAGACGAGAGAAAAAAAGAATGATTCAGAAAATGACTGATCAGATAAGACGTCTCATGTGAGTCCTTGGATGTCAGGGTTATTTCTCTTATGTGTAGAATCAGTGCTGTAGTCACTGCCATGTGGTGGTGACCTGAGCTGGTGTCTGACCACTATGTGGTCTCCATATGGCGGTGTTGTAGGTTATACCTAAGCTGGTGTCTGATCACTAAGTGGTCTCTATACGGTGGTGTTGTAGGTTATACCTGAGCTGGTATCTGATCTCTATGTGGTTTCTATATGGGGGTGTTGTAGGTTATACCTGAGCTGGTGTCTGACCTCTATGTGGTCTCTTTATGGCGGTGTTGTAGGTTATACCTGAGCTGGTGTCTGACCTCTATGTGGTCTCTATATGGTGGTGTTGTAGGTTATACCTGAGCTGGTGTCTGACCTCTATGTGACATAATCTCCAAAAAATTGGGAATCTCGCAAGAGAACAAAGAGTGACTTTTGATCACTATATTTACTATTTTGCCATAGGCAAACTTAAACTCTATCAGTTCTCTATCTATTAAACACTAAAACGTAACTTTTATTATATTAATCTTAACCTCTATACACACTATTTAAAAACCTATCTCTAACCTCATCATTTAACCCTTTTTGCTTCTGAAAGAGGGAATAATCCCTTTCTAATCATCAAGTCTGGTGCAACCCCACCTATTAACAGGAGAGCTTTATTCTATAGCAAAGTACTAGCTTCAGTAAGGGATCCCAAGCCAACTACTTGGGCAGTCGTCCCTAATCCCATAGACACAGAACAAATAAGGCCCCCTTGTGACACCGTCTGCAGCAGGTGACACTTGTAGACAGAGGTGAGAGTACAATTTAAAACGTCATATCTGACCTCGCCGACATGTTTCGCCAGCTAACCTGGCTTTATCAAGGCTTAGAGGTCCGATCACATGTGGTCTAAGTCCTTCCTTTTATATCATGTTAGGTAAACAACCCCGTTCAGGTGCTCACCATTTAGCCATCAGAGAATCCACATAAAACCCACTCCCCCTTCCGCGGGTGCACACCCATAACATGTCCTGCTAAAGCTGCCACCATTTCTCTCATTAAGCCCAAAAACCTTCAGTCAAAATTTACCATCTCCCTTATGGGCTTGCGCCCCATCTTACCATACTGCCCCGTGGCCAATGCACTGCACCAACAGACACCTCAGCCCTGACTGTGATGGGCTTCCGTCTCACTTCCCCTCATATTATTGCAACTGCGGCCTCACCTAGAATGAACTAAGCAGACTAGGTATCACATTACACAGCACACTGCCCATCTTTATCAATTCCATAAGCTCCTTCTCTTCAATATCTAATATGCATATTCATTGGGAAATATAAACTCCACTGTACAATAGACCACTGTCATATTATCTTCCCATAAAGCACTTCTCCTATATATGTAATAGGCATATTCATTCCAATAGAGCTGCAGGCCCCCTTAAATACATGTTCCACGGCATTGTATAGTATTGTCTGAAGACTATATTCATAAACTACTTCTCTTTTACAGAGAAGTAAACCAAACACAAGATGGGGCGCAAGCCCGTTATGGAGATGGTGAATTTGACTAAAGGTTGTTGGCTCATGAGAGCATGGTGGCAGCTTTAGCAGGACATGTTTGAGTGTGCCGCGCGGAAGGGGGAGTGGGTTTTATGTGGATTCTCTGATGGCTAATTGGTGAGCACCTGAACGGGGTGTTTACCTAACAAAGATATAAAAGGAAATGAGCTTAGACCACATGTGATCGGGACCTCTAAGCCTTGATAAAGCCAGGTTAGCTGGCGAAACATGTCGGCGAGGTCAGATATGACGTTTTAAATTGTGATCTCTCACCTCTGTCTACAAATGTCACCTGGTTGGGGGCCTTATTTGTTCTGTGTCTATGAGATTAGGGACGACTGCCCAAAGTATTGGCTTGGGGTCCCTTACTGAAGCTAGGGACTTTGCTATAGATATAAAGCTGTCCTGTTTTTAAAAGGTGGGGTTCCACCAGAAATTGATGATAGAAAGGGAGTTATTCCCCCCTTTCCCAAACAAAAAGGGTTAAAGATGAGGTTAGAGATCAGGTTTTTAAAAATTTGTGTGTATAGGGTTAAGAGTTAGATATAAAAAAAGTTACGTTTTAGGTTTAATAGATAGAGAACTGATAGAGTTTAAGTTTGCCTATGGCAAAATAGTAAATATAGTGACCTCTATGTGGTCTCTATATGGTGGTGTTGTAGGTTATATCTGAGCTGGTGTCTGACCACTATGTGGTCTCTATATGGTGGTGTTGTAGGTTATACCTGAGCTGGTGTCTGACCTCTATGTGGTTTCTATATGGTGGTGTTGTAGGTTATAAGTTTGTTATCAATAATGTGTATGTTTATACATGTGCTTGGTTATGCTGTTTGGGAGGCCTGGGGCACAGCTCTGCCCAGGGGCCCATAATGCTGTTAATATGGCCCTGTGTACAGTAGCTGTAAGATGGGCACCCAAGAAGCATCTCCACTAGTAGGCCCCAAAAAGCAACTCCACTGGTGGGCACCAAGCAGGAACTCCACTGGTGGGCCCCACGAAACATCTCCACTGGTCGACCCCAAGAATCGTTTCCACTATAGGGCCCCAAGAATCATCTCCACTGGTCGGTCCCAATAATCACCTCCACTGGTGAGCCCCAAGAATCAACTTCACTGGTGAGCCCCAAGAATAAACTCCACTGGTGAGCCCCAGGCACCACAGTCTGACTCTGCATGCAGCGGACCCTGACAGCACAACGTCACCGACAATCCTCCAGTGATGCGTCCAGCTCAGTCAGTTGCTTCCCCTCTCTCTATCACTCATCGTCCAATCATCCAGGGATGAAGGAAACAGGGGATAACTTTCTTCATGAGGCTCCGCTGAGTACACGTCTTACCGCTTATCAAAATATTGATATGTGATAAGCGCAAAAATATATTGCAAGTTTTGTATGGGAGCTATGTTGGTCTATATGGTTTATAATAGAAGATTTTAATGTTTGTATTTTGGAACTTTTATAAGCAAAACATTTTTAGCTTTCTCTTGGAATAATGTAATATGAAAATTCACAATGTTTCTCCACATAGAAACCAATGTGATAGATTTTGATGGACTCAATATGAGACTATTATATGGACTATAGCCCTAATAGTCCATATTACAGATCACATGCCCATGGCAGCCAATCACCACCTGTTCTCTGGTCAATAGGGATGTCACTTTGGCAGGCAGTGATGACATCATCATGGGAAATTGTCCACAGACACTGGTGGAGGAGCAAACAGATGGGTGGTGCAGGATCAGTGATGTAAGTATAGTGAAAAGGATCTGTCATGGGACCTATATTAGTCTACTACACCCTGTGACTATAACCCCCAATGGACTGTGTAAACAGGATATCTCTCTTGGTAGAAAAGTAAAAAGCATGGTAACTTTGTGACACACAGAATGATAACCATGGGATCCCTCATGGCCAATCAGACGTTTATAAAGCTGTTCAGTAGGTGTAATAGTCCCTATGGGCACCATATAAGTAGGACATCTAATAGATCCTCTAGTGAGGGCTTATCCTGTGCGAGATCATCTTTAATAACTCAGAAAACCTCTTCTAGATTTCTCCAGGAATAATAATGTTGGGTCCTACCACTGTCATGCAGTGAGACCATTCAGCACAACCATGGAGATTCACCTTACCTTTGGTATAATCCATGGAGACTTTTCTGTTATATCTTTGTGATGAGCAGCAGACAGTTTTGAGAAAATCTTCCTTGGAAATTTGTTGAGCGAAGACGTTACTTGTTTGTTGGACTCAGATTGCTGCTCGTCATTGTTGGCTGTTGACTGACTGAAGACCCTGGCACAGAGCAGAGCTTGGCTCAAAAGCACCAACAGGAAGAACTTCCTTTTTCTACAATAAAGGTCAAACAAAAATGACAATTTTCTGTTCAATGATGAGTATGGCTTTGAGTGTAGCTAATTATTTTATTTCTTTGATGCATCTACAATGAAAAGTAAATAATTTAAGAATTTTAGTCCACAAAAAATAAATAAAATATTCAAATTATTCTGGTGCCCTAGGAAAATAAGGCACACAGCACCCCCAATGAAAAGTGTAGCTCCCTCCATTCCTCCTTGCACCACCTTCCTGCCTGGGATGAAGTGACATTCTAGGCATGTCTACCTTCGCCTACCAATCATGCATGCCCTCGGGCCAGGTATGGTGGTGGTCCAATCAGGTACACGAACAAGGCACCTGTTTTGTAGGTAGTAAGAAGCTTTCTGATATATAGAACTATTATGTTGGTTCTCTAACATCTGGTGCTATAATACACACCTTTAATCATTGTTACTTATGATGTTATACTTTTCTGTCGGTAAGCGGCATTATTTTGCCACGGAGCCCTTTGAGTTACATCTCCTGACATCAGTCCTGCCCTTATCACAAGGACATTCATTTATAGATTACTGGTGCAGCTTGGGTCCAGTCATAGCAAACAGCTGTTGATGCCAGTGATTGCCCATTTTCTCCCGTCCACCATGTGATGTCTTGGGTGTCAATGCAATCTGAATAGAACACATTCTATATAGATACTTATGTATAAACTGCACCTATTATTTCATTTTGTTTAAATCATTAGTCAATGTGAATATTCAAAACTGTGTAATATACTTTAACAGGGAATAACATCTTTCTCACTATACAGGGTCCTGTATTCCCCTCTGTAAATGTTTAGCTGCAGTATATTTTCCTCAGTGTGATGCTGAGTGTGCTTGCTGCGGGAGGGGAGGAGAGAGCAGCATCAAAATGTTAGTTTTACTATTATTTGAATTAAATTATGCAGCGAATATAGTAGATCATGGCACAAAGTATTTAACTTTACCTTGAGGGGAAATTTTCTTCTAACTCAGTATTACTAAAGTAAATCACTGAGCTTGGACATTCTCCTCCTCAAGACAGCTGTCATGGTGAAGAGATGGTCACAGGGTATTTTGTGGTAAAGCCACAGGAGAAATAAGACATAGCTCATGCTCATTGTCATTTACATTGTCATTTGCTATGGCTCTGTAGCTTATAGAGGGGTGTCCAAAGCAGAAGACCGTTTTCTATTACATCCATATGTCCTATTAGGGTGTTTGGATAGAGGTTGTCTATAGTGACTATAACTTTAACAGTTAAGATATCAACATTTGCTGTATTGTTACATGTATGTGAGAAGAAATATGAAAAATTATAGAATATATCGATAAAGGACCCAACTAGTGTTGAGCGATTTTTATCGACAAAGTTGAAATCGGCAAGGTTTTTATGGTGATCGAAATTTCCAGATCATGCGATAATTAAGGTTAAAATCTGTGCATCATCTATTAAGATCGCGCCTTTTTCGGCGCTTCCTGTAATTTTGGCGGCCAGCAAATGAGATTACAGAATAGAGCAGGGTGAGATGTGTGTGCGACGTCATGACTGGGATGTGTATGGTTGCGATTGGCTGGAAAAATCACATGAATTCGTTTTACATAGAACAGCGTTTCCTGTTTCAGCCTCAGTGTCTCTCAGCGTCTCATAGGGATAGGACCTGCGCTCTGCCTGTGGCCAAACAGCTCAGCGAAATTAGTCTATTTCTGCACAGAGAAACCTCGACTATTAGCTGTGATCCTTCCAATTTAGTTAGATTAGGGATTTGAACATTTTATGTAGTTAGCTAGGGAATTTTAAAGCAGCATCTACCGCTGTAAATACACGGCGGTGGGCGCGGGGGGGTGGGACCCCGCGGGCGAACACAGACAAGCTCTATCTATAAAGAACACTGGAAAAAGTTCACCAAGACTTAGTGTAGACATTGTAGTGGAATATCTTTATTAACAGTTTGCTATTGAAATATTTCCCGGATTTGGGGGGCCTGAACTTATA
>JAODAL010073223.1:0-14812 GCA_025379985.1 Phyllomedusa bahiana | reverse complement strand
AATTTTAAAAAAACAAAAAAAAAAAAAAAAAAAAGAGAAAAAAAAAAAACGGGGAAAAAAAAAGGAAAAACCCCTTTAATATTGTAAGAAGTTTGAGTGACTGTAGAAACAAAACATTTAGATAATTTTAAGTAATCAAATATCTCTATTTGTGAGAACCTGGCTGAGAAATTGACATGCAATTCTTTGATCGAATCCATAAAGTGGACCCAACAGGCGCAGGGCAAACATGCATCGGCGATCTCTCATGTGAACGCCGCTGCGTGTTCCTCATAGCCGGCAGTGATAAAGTCACTGCTAATACTTAGATGCATCTCTGGGTCTGTCCTGTCCTGTCGATCCCCGAGACGCATCTAAAAAGCGTATGTTAATACGGAGGCAAAACTCCGTGTGAACAAGCCCTAAGGGCCCATCCCCACGCCGCTGATTCTCAGTTGGATTTACAGATGGTTTCCATAGACTTAAATAGATAATCCATGCAGGATGTGACAGGAAAGCCATATTTTTATACCTTTCTGCATTATCTATTTATTGCAGAATGATGTACAAGTGATCGTGCCACCTAGTGGTCAAACCCTTTGGGGGAACTACAAGTACTAGTGGAAAAAAAGAGAAAAAATAAAGTCTTAGCAATAAAAAAAAACCTTAAAATATATTATATAAGTTCAAAACACCTCCCTTTTTGACCCATTTTACAAATAAAAAAAACAAAACAAAAACATCACACATAATTGGTATTGACAAAATAAAAAACCACTGCGGTGTTAAGGGGTTAACTGAAAAACTGACACAGCCATTCATGGCTGTACAGTGTTCTGCTTTTTATTATATCCAACTCAAAAACAGGAGTGCAGCAACAAGCTTAAGCATTTCAGGCATTACCGCCTTTAGTCACACCAGCTCAGCAGTCATTGCTATGACAAAGGGCAACAATGCCTGAAACGCGTAAGTTTGTTGCTGCACTCCTGTTTTACATTGGATACAAAATAAAGATTTTTTCGTAATGTGGGGATCACGAGGATGTATGGAGTGGGCTAAGGAGTTCAGCCCGCTCCATACATCGCTTGCATACATAGCTATTTGTTACAGCTGGCACCTGCCTTCACTGGCAAGGACAGGCAGTTGCAGCAGCCTAGGCCTGCCATTATACTACCCCTATTACACCATGTCAGAGCTGTAAACACTATCCTGCTACATATTAGTATTGCAGAATAGTGTACAAGTGGTCAAGTATGCTATGGGGACTAAAATTACAAGTAAAAAAAAATGCAAAAAGATAGAAGATAAACACAGCCCTACTAAGACAGAAGATATACACAGTCCTACTAAGAGAAAATATATACACAGCCCTACTAAGATAGAAGATATACACATCCCTACTAAGATAGAAGATATACACAGCCCTACTAAGACAGAAGATATACACAGCCCGACTAAGAGAAAAGATATACACAGCCCTAGTAAGGGAAAAGATATACACAGCCCTACTAAGATAGAAGATATACACAGCCCTACTAAGATAGAAGATATACACAGTCCTACTAAGAGAAAATATATACACAGCCCTACTAAGATAGAAGATTTACACAGCCCTACTAAGACAGAAGACATACACAGCCCGAAAAAGAAAAAAGAATAACCCCCATAGGGAAAAAGAATATAAACGCCCTATAAGATAGAAATATCCCAAGCCCTACTAAGAAGAAGATTACACAGCCCCGACTAAGATAGAAATATACACAGCCTACAAAAAAAGGAATACACAGCCCACTAAGATAGAAAATACCACCCTACTAAGTAGAAGATTACACAGCCCACTAAGTAAAGAATACACACCTACTAGATAGAAGATATACACAGCCCTACTTAATAAAAGATTACAAAGCTCTACTGGATGAAGAATACCATCCACTAATTAGAAGATATGCCCCCCTACTAAGCAAAAAGAATACAACCCACTAAACAAAGATATAACATCCTCTAAGAAAAGAATACCGGGTCCCTTAAGACAGATATACACAGACCGACAAAGACAAGATATAAACACCCCAACTCTGATAGAAGATATAAACAGCACGAATAAGACAGAAGATATACACAGCCCTACTAAGAAAAAAAATTACAACCCCCTACAAGATAGAAGAAACACACCCACTAAATAAAATATCACAGCCCGACTAAGATAGAAGATTACACAGCCCTAAGATAGAAGATATACCGCCCTACAAAGGGAAGAAATATATCAGCCCACTAGAAAAGAAAACACAGCCCTATTTGATGAAGTTAAAACACAGCCCTACTAAAGATGAAGTATACACAGCCTACTAAGATAGAAGAAATACACACCCGACAAGATGGGAAGATATACAAGCCCTACTAAGATAAAATATACACAGCCCTACTAAGATAGAAGATATATACAGCCCTACTATGATAGAAGATATACACAGCCCTACTATGATAGAAGATATACACAGCCCTACTAAGACAGAAGGTATACACAGCCCTACTAAGATAAAAAAATTTCACGCCCTAAAAAAGATAAAAAGATATATACAGCCCTACTATGATAGAAGATATACACAGCCCTACTATGATAGAAGATATACAACCCTATAAGATAGAAGATATACAAAGCTCTACTGTGATAGAAGATATGCACAGTCCTACTAAGATAGAAGATATGCACAGCCAGACTAAGTCAGAAGAGATATACGCAGCTCTACTATGATAGAAGATATACACAGCTCTACTAAGACAGAAGATATACACAGCCCTACTAAGATAGAAGATATACAAAGCCCTACTAAGATAGAAGATATACAAAGCCCTACTAAGATAGAAGATATACACAGCCCTACTAAGATAGAAGATATACACAGCCCTACTAAGATAGAAGATATCCCACCTACTTGTGAAAGAATCACCCTACTAAGAGAAGATATCCACCCTCTAAATAGAAGATATAAACAAAGCCCTACAAAGATAAAGTTACACAGCTCTACTAAGAGAGAAGATATACACAGCCCTACTAAGAGAGAAGATATACAAAGCCCTACTATGATAGACGATATACACAGCCCGACTAAGAGAGAAGATATACACAGCCCTATTAAGACAGAAGATATCCCCGTCCAAAAGGGAAAAATATATACACGCCCGACTAAGACAAGATTACACACCCCAAACTAAGAGAGAAGTATACACAGACCTACTAAAGAAAAAGATATACACAGCCCTACTAAGACAGAAGATATACACAGCCCGACTAAGACAGAAGATATACACAGTCCTACTAAGACAGAAGATATACACAGCCCGACTAAGACAGAAGATATACACAGTCCTACTAAGATAGAAGATATCCCCAAAGCCCTACTTAAAAGAAGAAGATTATAAAACAGCCTACAAAAGATAGAAGATATACATAGCCCAACTAAGACAGAAGATATACACAGCCCGACTAAGATAGAAGATATATAAAGCTCTACTGTGATATAAGAATATAAACTTTCCTACAAAAAGATAGTTTTGATATGCACAGCCGGACAAGTCAGAAATATCCCCAAGCCTACTTGATAGAAGATATACACAGCTCAAAAGAGAGATAACACAACCCACTAAGAAAAGATATACATACCCCCTCGGTAAAAATAAAAACCCTACTAAGTAAAGATATACACAGCCCTACTAAGAAAGAATATATACAAAGCCCTACTAATATAGAAGATATACAAAGCCCTACTATAAGAAGAATACACAGCCCGACAAGAAAAATATACCAACCCTACAAACGAAAATACACAGCCCTACAAAGAAGAAATATACAAACCCTACTAAGATAGAAAATTTACAACCCTACAAAGATAGAAGATAACACACCCCTAAGATAAAAAATATACACGCCTACTTAGATATAAGATATACACAGCCCTACTAAGATAGAAGATATACACAGCCCTACTAAGATAGAAGATATACACAGCCCTACTAAGATAGAAGATATACACAGCCCGACTAAGATAGAAGATATACACAGCCCTACTAAGATAGAAGATATACACAGCCCTACTATGATAGAAGATATACACAGCCCTACTAAGATAGAAGATATACAAAGCTCTACTGTGATAGAAGATATACATTTCCCAACAAGATAGAAGATAGCACACCCATAAGTCAGAAGATATAAAAGCACTCTACATGATAGAAGATATACCAGCCTATAAATAGAAGCAAACAAAGCCCTACTAAGATAGAAGATATACAAAGCCCTACTAAGACAGAAGTTTAAAAAAGCCCACTATGAAGAAAGATATACAAAGCCCTACTATGATAGAAGATATACACAGCCCCACTAAGATAGAAGATATACAAAGCTCTACTGTGATAGAAGATATACACAGCTCTACTAAGAGAAAATTCAAAAACCCTACAAACAGAAGAAACACAGCCTACTAATAGGATATACAAAGCCCTACAAAATAAAAGATAACAAAACCCGACAAGACGGGAAGATATACACAGCCCTACTAAGATAGAAGATATACAAAGCCCTACTAAGATAGAAGATATACAAAGCCCTACTAAGACAGAAGATATACAAAGCCCTACTAAGATAGAAGATATACACAGCCCGACTAAGACAGAAGATATACACAGCCCAACTAAGAGAGAATTATAACACCCGACAAGACAAGATTAAAACACCCAACTAAGTAAAATATACACAGACCTCTAAACAAAAGATAAACACAGTCCTACTAAGAAGAAGTTACACAGCCCTACTAAGACAAAGATATAAAAGCCTACAAGACGAAAATATACACGTCCTACAAAGACAGAAGAAAACAATCCTATAAGATGGGAAGAATACACATCCCACTAGAAAAAAGATATACAACCGGATAAGCGAAGATATAAAGTCCCTATTGATAGAAGATTATAAGCCCGACTAAGACAGAAGATATACACAGTCCTACTAAGACAGAAGATATACACAGTCCGACAAAGACAAGATATACACAGCCCTACTAAGATAGAAGATATACACAGCCCGACTAAGACAGAAGATATACACAGCCCTACTAAGATAGAAGATATACACAGCCCTACTAAGACAGAAGATATACACAGCCGGACTGACAGAAAATATGCACTACCCTAGTAAGGGAAAAGATATATACAGTCCTACAAAAAGAGAAGATATACACAGCCCTACTAAGAGAAAAGAAATACACAGCCCGACTAAGACAGAAGATATACACAGCCCTACAAAAAGAGAAGATATACACAGCCCTACTAAGATAGAAGATATACACAGCCCGACTAAGACAGAAGATATACACAGCCCTACTAAGACAGAAGATATACACAGTCCTACTAAGACAGAAGATATACACAGCCCTACTAAGACAGAAGATATACACAGCCCGACTAAGACAGAAGATATACACAGCCCTACTAAGATAGAAGATATACACAGCCCTACTAAGATAGAAGATATACACAGCCCGACTAAGACAGAAGAAGATATACACAGTCCTACTAAGACAGAAGAAGATATACACAGTCCTACTAATGATTCTATGTTTTTATCAATATTTATTCTAATTTTGGTAAATTGATTACAGGGCAGTTGTGCAGTTATATAACCATTAAGTCCATGAAGCTTAGAACACACTCACCATCCTAGAACGATTTTGCTGGATGACTGTACAGAACCTTATTTTGGTGATTTATACTTGGTCGGGGACTTCAGGGACTGTGTTGAGCAATAGGTTATCAAATGAAACACAATGTTCATTCAGTTAACTTTTGGGAAGGATACAACCTTTTTTTTGCTCAAATAAATACCTTTAATTTTTTTACATCATTGGCACAGCACACTAGATGGGGGCAGAACACATTTGCTAGCTCAAACAATTTTGAGAGGTCCACGCTGGGCCGTTTCTAGACTAAATTGCACTCAGAATAGGGAGCAAAATCCAGTTTCTGACCAGACACATTTTCATTTTCCTTATTATGTGCAGGTTTGAATGCTATACTGCTTTCCTGCACTCGGTTATTCTACTCATTTGTCAACATTTTCTATTATAATATAAGCAAAAATGGTATACAGTTGAAACCAGAAGGTTACATACACTATATAAAAAGCCCCTCGCAGTTTTTTCACAATTGCATGGAAATCCCGAATAAACCCCTTTTTCCATTTAGGTCAATTAGGAACCAAAATAATTTAATATTTGCTAAATTTTCAGAATAATGAGAGAGAGAATGTTTAAGGCATTATTATTAATTTCTGCAAAGTCAAGTTTCCATACATTTCATTAGTATTTGGGAGCATTGCCCTAAAACTGTATGACTTGGGTCTAACGTTTTGGATCTCCTTCCACAAGCTTCTCACAATAGTTGGTAGGAATTTTTGTCCATTTCTCCTGACAGAACTGGTGTAACTGAGCCATGTTTGTAGGTCGCCTTGCTTGCACCTGTCTTTTTAGCTTTGCCCAAACGTGTTTCTGGTTTGCTCTAAAATATATCTACAGCTGTGTCTCTGATTAACTCAGATATTGACAATAAATCAGAAGATTCCAAACACATGACATCATCATATGGGCTGTCCCAAATTGTTTAAAGGCAGGGTAATCCTAGTGTATAGAAACTTTTGACTTTTGCCTTAAAAATTCTCTCTCTCGTTATTCTGGCATTTGACAAATATAATAATTTTGGTCCCGAATTGACCTAAAACGGGGAAGGTTTATTCTGATTTCATTCAGATATCATCATTTTCTGGGGTTGTTTTGCTGCAGGAGGGACTGGTGCACTTCACAAAATAAATGATAGTATAAGGAAAGAAGATTATGTGGCAACTTCTCAAGATATCAACCAGGGTGGAAATGTGTCTTCCAAATGGACAATGACACAAAGCTACTACCAAACTGCTTACAAAGTGGCTTAAGGATAATCAAGTCAATGTTTTGGAGTTGCAATCACAAAGCCCTGATCTCAATCCTATTGAAAATTTTATGGGCAAAGCTGAAAAGGCAGGTGCGAGCAAGGCGACCTACAAAATGGCTCAGTTACACCAGTTTTTGTCAGGAGGAATGGGCCAAAAAATTTCCCACCAACTATTGTGGGGAAGCCCTTTTGGAAAAATATTCAAAAAAGTTTTGACCCATGTCATACAGTTTAAGGACAATGCTACCAAATACTAATGAAATGTATTTAAAATTTACTTGCAGAAAGTAAAAAAATCTTTAAAATTTCTTCCCCCCCCCCAAATTATTCTGGCATTTGGCAAATATAAATAATTTTGGTTCCTAATTGACCTAAAACGGTTTATTTTGATTTCATGTCAGATATTGAGAAAAACATGTATATGTGTCTTTTTATGTGTCTTTGTATATCTTTTCTTTTAGCATGATCCTGCTAAAAGAAAAGAAATACACAGTCCTACTAAGACAGAAGATATACACATTATTACTAAGACAAAAAATATACCCAACCTCACTAAAAGACAATATATACACACTAAGACAAGATATATTGTGTACAGACAGTATATATATCTAAGACTAGATATGCACAGTTTTTCTTAGACAACATATACACAGTCCAAGTCCAAGTAGCTTGGAATACACTCACCATCTCGGAATGTTTTTGCTGAATGACTGTACTTAACTGAACTGTACTGAACCTTGTTTTGGTGATTTATACTTGGTCGGGGACTTCAGGGAATTTGTTGAGCAATAGGTTATCAAATGAAATGTTTGTTCAGTTAACTTTCGGGAGGGACACAACTTTTTTTGCTCAAACAAATACTTTTTTTTTTACATCATCGGCACAGAACAGTAGATGGGGGCAGAACACATTTACTAGCTCAAACAATTTTTCAGGGGTCAATGCGGGGCGTTTGTAGACTAAATTGCACTCAGGATGGGGAGAAAAAACTCCCTTCCCTCCAGATTAACACATTGGGCCGCATCATATCGCATCACCATTAACCTGTTTCTGACCATTTTCATTTTCTTTAGCATATGCAGATTTGATTACTATATTGCTTTCTTGCACTCGGTTATTCTCTCATTTTTTGGCTTTTTGCATTATAACATCAGGAAAAATTTTTACAAAAATATAAAAGTCTGTTTTTCACATTTATCTGTAAAAAACTGTACAGATCAAAAACAACTATCGTGTGTCACGGATGTGGATTCACTGAATCACCACAAATGATGGTATAAGCCACGTCAGGAAGCGAAGTCTAAGAGCCCAGGGGTATTCCCCAAGGCCGTCGCAAGAGGGTTGGACTTGTCGGCGGGAACAACATGTCGTCCCCCTGACGTGACTTGCTTGTTATGGCAGTCAGAGTGCAGTGTGATACTGAATTGCTAACAAGGCTAGCGGGGGACGGCAACGTGGTCAGGGTGGGGGCAAGCAAGGGGTCAGGAAGCTAGCGGAAAAAGGAACCAGATAGGTAAGAACTCATTCAGTAAGGAACACCAATACTCTGTGACAGAGTGTAGGAAGAGTAAAGAAAATATAGGGTCAGCACCTGGCAATTAGCCAATTACCGGCACCCCTTTGGTCCCTTTAAACCGTTTTAACCCCTTTGGGGCGTTCCATCGTCCAGGGGGTTTTGGGGGTTACCACCTGGACGTATGGAACGCCTGAGGATCGGGGGAACTCTAAGCAAGTTCGACGACGACGCGGTGTGTCAGTGTATATTACAGCTGCCCTCCCCAGCTTTGGCCCCGACCCCGATGCTCCGCGGGGGGGGGGGGGGGGGGGGGGGGCGGTTAACCCTTAATTATCGCGCCCATCGGGTCGCATAACTAAGAGAGCGCGGGGGTAGATCCCCCCTCCTGCGTCCTGTCGGCGGGAGCAGCGCACGGATCGCTCGATCCGGCAGCTCCTCCTTTCCTACAGACAGCACGGAAGGGCAGAGAATGCCTTCCGGGTTGTCTGTGAGCACGACGCCCGGCCGGCCCTGTGGGCATGTCCCGGCATGTGACTGCATTCCCATAGAAACCAGTCATACAACAAGCTATTACTTTTCCTATTAATGAGAGATCTAAAGATTCTCATTAAAACCCCCCTATGGGGAAATGTAAAAAAATAACGGGAAAAAAAGAAAAAAAAAGTAAAAACAAGTAAAACAAAAACACGAAAAAAAAATAAAAATACGACACCGCCCTTTTCCCTTTTTACAAAAAAAAAAAAACCCCCAAAAAAGAAAAATAAATAAAGTCCCCATATTTGGTTCGCCGCGTGCGTAACGACCTGCCTATAAATCTGTCATTTTAAATTTAAACCCTAGGGTGAACCCCGTAAAAAAAAAAACAAAAAACAATACAAAATTTTAAGATTTTGTTCACCCCGCACACAAAAAAGGGGAATTTTAAAAACCGATCAAAAACCCCTAGTAACGCCAAAGTTTCCCAAATTTTAAAACTTTTACCCGGGGCCCCCAAAAAAAAAGCTTTATACAGCTCTGTAAGGGAAAAATAAAAAATGTATAGCTCTCAGAAGTAGCGATGCTAAATTTTGTTTTACACACTAAAAACACTTCTTTTTTTTAAAGTGCTTCAACATAAAAAAACATTAAATAGGGTATCGCCATAATCGTACGACCCAAAGAGTAAAGAAAATTATCAGGGTACTGCAGGGTGACCCTTTTAAAAAAAAATAAAAAACACTACTGGGATTGCAGTATTTTCTTCCCCCCCCCTCCAAAAAAAGGATTTAAAAGCGATCAAAAGCCTTGTCCCCCCCAAAAATGATACTAATAAAAACGTCAACTCATCTCGCAAAAAACAAGTCCCCTACACAGCTAAACAGAAAAATTTTTTTAAAAATTATGGGGCCTCAAAATGGCAGCAAAAACGTATTTTTTCCCGGTTGAAAAAAAATGTTTTTTATTGTATAAAAGCAGTAAAACATAAAAAAAAAACAAATTGGGACGGTGTAATCTATTGACCTGCTGAGTAAAGTACCAAAGTCATATATACCGTCAGGGACCGCTTAAAAAATAAAAAATAAAAACACTACCAAGATTCTGTATTTTGTTCAAAAATTTCACAAAAACCTTAAAAAAAGTGAACATACATCATATGCACCCCCTAAAAGGTACCAAAAAAACCCTTCAACTATCCCCAAAAAAAAAAAGCCCATATACAGCTCTGCACACAGCAGTATAAAAAAAAATTTGGGGTCAAATAGGGCAATATAAAAACGCAATTTTTTTTTAAAATATTTTTACTGTGTAAAAGTAATAAAACAGAAAAAAAATATAAAAATCAATCAATGTAATTGACCCACCCCCCATAGTAAAGTTATCACATTTTATTTTTCATGCACGGCAAATGCTGTAAAATTTAAAATCAAAAAAACAATGACCGAATGCGTTTTTCCCCCCTTTTCATGCCCCAAAGCTAAAAAAAAAAAAATGGAACACCTGTGTGCCTAAAATGCAGAAATACCCCAGATGAGACCCGAGGGTGTTGAATCCAAAATGGGGGGGACTTCTGGAAGGTTTCGCCTGTTCGCTATTTGGGGGGCTTGCAAATGCACAGGCCCCACCAAAATCTGTTTCCAAAAGCCAAATAGGCTCCCCCTTTTACGCCCTGCCATTCCCCAAAAGCTTTCACCACATGAGGTATTGCCGAGCTTGGAAGAAATTGTAACAAAATTTTTTGGGTTTTTTTTCCAGGATTCCTTTATAATGAAAAAATTTTAAGTAAAAATTTCAGATTTTTTGTAAAAAAAATTTTTTTTTATTTTCACAGCCTTATGCTAAAAAAAATTTGGGAAACACCGTGGGGGCTAAACTCAAACCCTGGATTATTCCCTTAGGGGTGTGTTTCCAAAATGCGGTCTATTTTGAGGGGTTTTTTAAGTTTTTAGCACCTTAGGTTCCCCAAAAAACCCCGAAATGGGGCCCCAAATAAAAATCGTAATTTTTAAAATGAGACCCCCCGAGTCCCTTTTGGCTCTCCTTTCTGGGGGCTTATGGTTTAGCCAAAAAAGCCTTGGGGGCCCCTATGGGATACTCTAAAAACGGGAACCTGGGGAATTTTTTATTAAGTTTGTATTTACCTAGTCACATTTTACCGTATTCCAGTGAATAATGGATAAATATTGAAAAATCTGCAAAAAAAGTGAAATTTTGAAATTTTTCCCCCACTTTGCTTTAATTTTTTTGGGAAAAATTTAAAGGGTTATAAAATTTTCCCAAAATCAGGCCCTCAAACCACGTCAGAACTGGATGGTCCCTAAAAAATGTATATTTCAAATTTTATTAAATTGTGATAAATTACTAAAAAAATTATAAGCCCTCAAATGTCGTAAAAAAAAAAAAAAAAGACACTTAAAAAATGATGCCCAAACCCAGGGGGCAAAAGGGGAGATGCTAGTTAAAACTATTTTGTGGTGAATAATTATTGTCTTGCACGCAGAAATTTTTCAACTTTTTAAAATCGAAATTTTTCCCCAAAATTTTTAGAAATTTTGATATTTTCCAAACAAACAAGGATTGTATGGTAAAAGTTTCTTTCAACTTAAAGGGGTTATCTTTCATTATATGGTCTTCAATGGGGACAGTGAAAAAAAAAAAAACCTTTTTAATTGGTGTCATTAGCAAAGCTGCCTTTTTTCCACAGTGCCCCTTTTCTTTTGTTTTTATTTACCATGATACCGTGGGGGGTCGAATCCCTCCTCCTTGCAATTTACTAGCTGAGAGCTCCTTTACATTTTGTACAGCCCCGGGGGTATTTTCACGGAGCGTGGGCCTGATCAGTAGGGGGGCCCTAGCATTTTCTGTCTCCACACCTAGCAGAAACAGACTGCGCAATTGTAAATGGAAAAAAATTACTTTTGTCCCCTTTCCTAAAATCCCGATACACGCAATCTTGCCGTTCTTAAAACTTTAATACATCTCCACTGTGAGAGATCATGCTCAATTAGATTGAATGCGCCTTGGTTTTGTATACGTCTTTAAAATAAACTGTAGGGAAGAACAGGATATTTACTCAGAGGGGAGGGGGGGAGTCTCAGGCCCGCAGTGAAAGGGGATGATGTCACCCCCTGGGGGGGGAAGAAAAGCCCCTGCATTCACAGAGTTGAAAGCTAAGAGCAGTTGAATCCGAATAAGGAAGCGATACATCCCCTTTAAACACAAGTGTCACAAAAACAATCTTGAACACTGTAGGAAAAGTGCCCAAAAAGTTTTTTCTCAATAAAATTTAATGTCAGATTTCAAAAATAGGGGTGGTAGAAGGGCAAAACAGGCTGGGGCCTTTAAAGGGTTTTAAAACTTTAAGAGCTTCTGCGCACACTTGGCAGAGCGGGGATAGGAAGCAGGAGCGCGGCTGGGTAAGTATAAGGCTGGGGAGAGCGGTGCAGATCGGGGCAGCTGTGGCCCGGAGCAGGGGTTGCGTCTGACATCATTTGTTTTTTTTTGGTGGTGTGGATTTTCTTCCCAGAAGATGGGGGAAGCCATTTTGGGGTCAAGGGGCCCCCAGTTTCCACCAGAGCCCCCCCGCGAGGCTGGATGGATTTGTGCGGCAGAAGAATCCCAGGATGCTACTCCTGATGTGACTTGCTTGGGGTGGAAGCTGGGGTTTGTGAGATACAGGCAATATCGGGGGTTTGGGGAAGGTCGGAAAAGGTTTGGGCAGGCTAATGCAGCCCTGGGGAGGTTAGGCGGCAGGAGAATTTTTGTACATGGGAAAATGCAGGGGAATTTACAAATTAAAAAAGCTTTCTCTAAGGGCACAAGCACCAAATATCTGTCAGGGAAGTTAGGAGGGGGAGGCCAAGATTTGGGTCGTGTCCCCAAAATTAATAAACCAGCAGAGATGCGCGGGAAAGGGCATGAGCGGGAAAGGGTTTATAGGGCTGCAGCGGGGACCAGGGGGACATAGGCGCGTCCGCAACCCGGCATGGAGACCGCAGCGTGACTCGTGACAATGCGTTTTAGACATAGTCCTTACTCATAGTTGAAATATGGGCATACTGGGGGGCGTGGCTAGCTATGTGAAGGAGAAGACGTGTTTCACATGAGCTCTACACAGGACCAGTCTTATTTGTAAAAACCGGGTGATTTTTTAGGGGCCAGAGAAACCCCAAAAAAACGGGCCTTTCCAATCGGGCCCCCCCAAGACCCCCCCCCTGAGTGCCGGGGGCCCATTGCCATATCAAACTATTTTGCCCTGTTTCAGGAGCTACAGGGGGATACCGTAGCCTCCTGCGCTCCCAAGCCGCTGGTGCCATCGGGTCCGCGGGCTGTCGGGAAAGGGCACCCAGTAAGCAGAGAAGCTTTCTGGCAAGTCGCAGCGCCACAAAACCACTTTAAAACCCTCCGGGATTTTGGAAAAACCTGTGCTCCCTGGTCCTTTCTTTTCCTTCCCCTGGGAGCCCCCGGCAGTCGACCCCGGATTTTCCTGCACCCGGCGGTGACGCTCACCCGCGAGCATTGTCGACACCCGCACTGCTTTTTTAATAGGGGGTTAGGGAAATGACAAAAAGGAAGGGAGTGACTCCCTCCCGCCGGGGTCAAAATCAATCCCCCCTGCGGGGTGCTACCCCCCAACCCCCCCTCGCCATTGTTGCAGGCATCCCAGGCCTTCACTTACAACCCATGAAGGGGCTCGGCATCACCCCTTTGGGGGAAAGGCGGCCCCAAACCCGCTAAATGAGGTGTCCCCAAATCTTCACCCCCCACCAGAGTTTTGAACAGACTCGCTCCAAGGGCCCGGGCCAAAAACAGCCCACTAAATTGGGGAAAACTGAGGGGGCCTGTTTAACCCTGCCCACATTCCTCCCCGGGAACCATTTTTCACCACCTCTCTGGCCTTCCTTTGGGGGGCTACTGAAACCAAGTAAACCTGTTTACTGGCCATTCGGGAAAGGCCCCTCTTTGGGGGCCCTTGCCCTTCTCCTTTTCGACCCTTTATTTACAGGGGCTTGGTTTTACCCCAAGTTTGGGGGGAATTTTAACACGGGGATAAAAACTGGGCCCCTCTACATTTGGTCTTATTTTCCCCAGAAAAATGCACCACACTATTGCCCCCAAAAGGTTTAACAGCAGTCCTCGCCCCAGGGACAATACCCACCGGGCCCCTTTGAGCCCACTGGGTCTTCCATACATGCACAAATCAGCTGCGGCCCTCTTAAACAGCTCTCAGTCTTCTTTGCATACGGGCCCGGTTCCCAGTCTCCTCACCCGCCTGTTTTTAATATATCCAGGGTGAAAGAAAGGCTTCATCCCAGGGGGGATTTGCACAAGACATACTATCAGACAGATGGTGAAAAAACCTCCCCCGGGCCCCCTTTCGTCTACAAACAGCTCTGGGCTGCTGATTTACAATTTTTCGGTTAAAAAACTCAGGGTAAAGGGAAAGTTTTTTAAAAAAACCCTCAAGTCCAAATTCCTCAACGGGGTGGGCCATTTCCATTACACCCTCCAGGTGACCCCGGGGCCCTTTGCTTACTACCTTTTCTTTCCTCCGGGTTTAAAATTTTTCTAGTTTTCCTCCTCCCCAAAATTTTTTTTGGTTTTCCCTTGTCCACCCCCCACCCCAAAAAACTCGCCCCCTTCCCCTGCCCACGAAACTTGATTTTGAAACAAATGGCACATGGGCTGCAGCCGGGCCCTTTGGAGAAAAATTTTGGGAAAATTAGAAGGGGCCCACGGAATCAAAAAAATTTTTTGTATCCAATTTTGCGATTTCCATCTCTGAAAAAGTCAATCTTCAATTTCAGTTTCCCTTTGGGGCTCAAATGAATGATTTTGGAAAAAACCGAAACAGACGAT
>JAODAL010073222.1:0-14812 GCA_025379985.1 Phyllomedusa bahiana | reverse complement strand
ACAAATTCTATATGAAAGGGTTTTTTCCAAAATATATCACTGCAAATAATAACCCCTGTTAAAACATACTTTTACTTGACTATTTAAATATTAATATTAAACCCCTATATATTACCCTGCATACCTAGATGATACAGCATACTGTGCACAATTGCCAGTGGAGTAATCGCCCCGATAAAGGGTAGTGGGATTAAAGATGTCTATACACGCTGTAGTGATTATTGTCATGTCATTAAAGCGGAGCCGCTCTTTATCGGGGCGATTACTCCACTGGCAGATAGTGCACGGTATGCTGTATCATCTAGGTATGCAGTGGTAATGTATAGGGGTTTAGATATTAATATTTTAAATAGTCAAGTAAAGTTATTTTTTAAACAGGGATTTTTATTTGCAGTGTTTATTCTGAACCAGGAAGTGCAGAGTATTTCATTCATGCATTCTCTGAAACTCTGAAGGGAGACAACTCCTTTAAGTATAAAAAATGTTTAAAATAAATAAATGAATCCCTAATGAACAAAACTTCAAAGGCCACATGTATGAAAACTGTTTAGGTCTAAAACTCACTTTGTTGCCCATAGGTTACTATCGGCAAAAATGTGAGTTTCAGACCTAAACAGTTTTCATTCATGTGGCCCTTAATTTTTTCCGTTTTGTTTCAAGCGCTTTATTAAACTGTATTAACTTGTTCCATCTACTGACACTGGTCTACAAATATGGTCTCCAGTTGCGAAAAGACTACTATTATTGAGGCTGTTGTGGGACTAAATACTATTTCACTTGTTTTCGGACTACAAATATGGCGTTTGAGGGACCAGAGAAAACTCCATCTATGGGAGGCGAGGTGAGACAAAAGTAGTCGCTTCAGAACAATGCGGGACGTCGTGGAGAACAAGTCAAGTGGGTTCACTACAGAATATGTCAAGCTGGAATGCAATGTAAGTATAAGCACTATGTATGATTTATGGTGTCTAAATTTAAAATGTTATGGGGAATTGAAATGATTGTATTTGCTTATGCGGCTACATTATTGGTCCATGCATGGTCTTGGCCATCGGTCTGTCTAGATGTTATAGTGAAGAATTTATTTTAGGAAGAATAGAGCGGTAATAAATCTTTTGTGGAGTTTTATTGGAAGAGGATGTTTGGAAGATGTTATATTACTGAACCAACTCCGTACCTTCCATTAGACCGTATGGTGTGAGGCATTGGGGCTGCTAAATCCAAAACATCTCTCTGGTGCATAAGGCCTCAAATCTATTTGGTGTGTATTCAGAAAGGTGATCAATTGGTGCAACTTTCACCATAGCTTCATCTCCAATATGTTTTACTGCATATTGCCTAGAAACCCCATGTAGTTACTTCTTCCTGCTCACATTGAAGCGATGGATATACACCAAGTTTTTGGATGTCTCATCTCCGTACTGAAGTTTACAGGGGTGTTCTAATAAGTACATTACACAGTCACTTCCACGTGTCAGGTTGTGCTTCATTTTCAATTTTCACTGACCTAACATTTTCATTGACCTGAATTCTTTTCTGTTGTGTCTATTCATAGGGCAACTTAAACATTGCTTTTTATTGCATTTTTTTCTCACACAACTTTTTAAATTTTATTTTGCTTGAATTTTCTTTTGATGTCGGAGCTCTGCTGAAAATGATAGGAGGGTTAGGGTCACGGTTCACGCCGCGGTTACCTGCCTTGGGCCGTCGGCGTGTCGTGCCTTCCTGTGCTTACCTGTCCTGTCCTGTCGCTTCCTGGGGTCCTGTCGGTGCCCTGTGCCTCCTAGGGCGTGCGCGCGGCAGCTTCCTGCCTATTTATTAGGTTCCTGTTCTATGCACCTCCTCTTCACCTCTGACCTTGCCCTTACTCTGGGTCAGTTCATTGCAGTCTGTTGCAGTCTCTTGCCGTGTCCAGCTGCTTCCCATCTTGAGCTCCTGCCATCATCTCAGGTCTGCTGTTGGAGATTTAACCCCTGAGTTGCTGGTCCAGTTGCCGCTTCCCATCTGAGCTCCTGACCTTCTGTCTGTCTCCTGTTACGTCTGATGTCTCTGCACCTGTCCTGTGTCCTGCCTTGGCACCTGTTCCTGCTGTATCCTGCCGTGTCATCTGTTCAGTACCTGCCTTATCCTGATGTATCCTGCTGTGTTCCTGTGTATGTTTAATCGGCCCTGCATATGTTTTCCTACGTTCCTGTTTACCTCCGCCGGTGTTCCTGTCCCGCACCTCGGCTGTCACCACAGGTAGCCACGTCATGGGTAGCGACCTGGGGGTCCCCGCAGCAAAGTCCATCCCACTTTGTGGCGGGCTCTGGCGAAGACCAGGGGCCCCTTAGACTCCGCTCCCTGGCGTGGTCCTTCAGCTACCACCTCGCCTGCTGTGATCACAGAGGATCCACACCTGGATGTCAGCGGTCGGCGCTTCGGCGTACGTCTGTCATCACCCGACCGTTACAGTTAGGTTATGGTCACACCACATTTTGGATCCGATGTTGGACCCGTTTTGGATCCGAAAATTACATCCAAAAGCACTGGGACAATTGGATCCTGCATGTTTGGCTGTGTTTTGGCTGGAGCAGGAACGCACCCTATAGATTATAATAGGGCTCCTCTGAGACCGATCGCCCCCTACCATTGGTTACTTGTTGTTTCCTTTTTTCTTCTTCTCTCTACTGAGTTCCAATGTGTGTTACATATGCGAAATGGATAAGTCTAATTCTCAGCGTCAATAGAGAAATAAGGCCAAGCTGGCCTCTCAATGCTTTCAGCCGAGTTTTCTATCTTATCCTGTAACGACTTTGCATTAATAGATGCTTCTAGAATGGCTCGGTCATACTGACTGCCTGTCTCTGTATGTTCTGGACTCATTTGCGTATTCTCTTGTACGGATTGTAATATGTAACATACTCCTGTTAAATCTTGATGGAAATTTGAATATTTTTGTCACAAGTTATGTCTTCTAGTATCCATTTTGGTTTCAATAAAGCTCTTTTTAATCAGAAATAATCGGGCGTCTGCTGCGTCTTCCGAATCAGGAATTGACATGACAATTCTTTGAACGGATCCGAAAGACACATCAGACTCATGTAAACATGCATTGGTGAACACTCATCTGAACCCCGATGCATGTTTTACATTGAAAGCAATCACACCGCACATTTTAGATGCGTGCTTGGGTCCGTTTAGGGTCTGGATCCAAACACACATCTAAAAACGAATCCAAAAACAGATCTAACAAGCCGTGTGAAGATACCCGTAGGACTGTATTGGCAATCCTTTTGTGTCAAGCATTAAAGGGGTTTTGCCAGGAAGTGAGTTCCTTACCTGTTATCTGCTCAGCATAGAATATAAACAAGTCATGAATGGCTGCAGGGGTGAGAGGGAGGTGGGTGAGCAGAGAGTGAGGAAGAAGGGAGCGTCTCTAAAGTTTACTCAAATAATAACATTACAACCAGTGGATTCTCTATACATCAGACAGACTCATACACTGCACTTTCTCCACAGTCCCTTGCAAGCTTCTTCATGTTCCCTGTCACCAGATAAGAAGTGCAAACATGCAAGCGCGGCCAGATCAGCTCCTGTCAGTGTCCTGGTCGTGTCTAATGTAAACTATCAGGAAACTAAGGGGGACTGAGCTGTAGCTCTCTCACTTTTTGTAATCACATATAGTATATTTAGAAAAGTGATTAAATACCCATTTTGGAGGATCCCACGACAAAACCCCTTTAAATATATTTATTAGGATATGTCTACACAGCGAAGGTTTTCCGTCACATTTTCAGTGATTTTAATATTTAGAAACTGCTGAAAATCCGATGGGAAAACAATTCGCATAGACTTCAACACTTTTCTGGTCGGTTTTCAAAGCCGCCGGAGCCGCCTGTTCTTATGACATGTGGTAGATTCCGCAAGAGTCTGGCAGAAAATTTACTATTGAAGTCTATGTGAACCACTGGGTGGGTTTTTGGATGGTTTTTGGTGTGGATCTGGAGAAAATTCACCTAAGGCCGTGTTCACACGGCTTAATCCCGACGGATTTGTGCGCCGTATTGAGCTCACAAATCCGCCGTGAATAAGGGGCGGGGCGGAGCCGGAGCGCAGCGGGGGCACCGCTCCCGGCTCCATAGACAACGCATTGTTTACGGCGCGTACGCGCCGTAAATAATGTTCATGTCACTTTCTCCCCCCACAGCGGATTCGCCGAGCGGGGAGGAGCGACGGAATCCACTGTTCCCAATGAGAGCAGTGGATTACCGTAATTGCTGCCGCGGATTGGCGCCGTACTGAAGCGCAAATCCGGCGCGGAGTACGGCGCCAATATGTGGCAGAATAAGCCGTGTGAACGAGGCCTAAGTGTTTAACATTTTAAAACCAGTGAAACTGTCTGAAAACCCATCCAAAAAAGCACACCAAAAACCTCAACAAAAAACTGAAAACCACCCAAAAAACTGGTCAGAAACCCGGCTGATATGGACAAAAAACTGACAAAATAGTCTGGTTTAAAGTGGTTTTTAGGATTTGTTTTTTTGTCCTGTGCTGTGTAGATCTAGCCTTAGAATGCCCCTGTAAACTTCAGTACACAGAGTGAACCACCCAAAAACTGTGGAAATACTGTGATCAAATACTTATTTCATGCAAAAAAAAAAAAAAATGCAAATAAATTATGTAAAAAATAACATGAAAAATGTAGGAGTGAACTCACTCGATGTTGGCGTACCACACTTGGGGCGACATGTATGAACAGGGCTGTGCCATTTTTTAGGCGTGCTTTGAGCCAAACAAACTGTTGTGACTCTGTTATATACTGTCGTATGGCAAAATTTGGCACATTGAATGTGCCAAAGATGCAGGGGCGTGTCACGCCAGATTCGTACAATGTGCCAAAAATGCCTTAAAGTTTGGTGCAAAACTGTCATACAAGCCCATACCAGTTACAAAGGGACATGGCTGAGACTATTTTTGGCGTAGAACGGAAAAAAAAATCTATATGCAGTCATAACACCAGCAACCACCCCCCTCATACATAGAAGATGTGTGAGTGGCTGTCTTATCAGTATTTTTGCATTTGTGTAGTCTCCCCATGACTAATATTGTGGCTTTTTTGCATACTAGTGTAAACTGGTGCTTATTCAATGTGCAGTTTTTATCTTTCAGTTGCCCTCCTAGTGGACGAGCTGCTGTTCATTAGTTATCTGCACCTGTGATATCTCTCCCAGGTAGCATTGGGGCTTATATTGCCTTCTACTGGGATTTGTCTTTTGTCCAGCCATTGAGCTGTAAGTATGGCCTTGTGTTTCTTTTTGGCTTAGAATGGGACATATTCATAAAGTGCTCTGAGACACTTTCATACATACTGTCTCATTGTACACTATTAGAACTGGTAAGGTTCAAACATATCTTCCTTGATGTTTATAACTCTTATATAAGTGCCCAGCAGCTTGGAAGTTGCAGTTCCCTCTAGGTGGCGCTATTTACTTACATTTCGTAGACCTGAGCTAGCTGAACTTCTTTCTAGCACTGACAAATTAGATTTTTTTACATTAGTGTTTTCATCCTCACTTCCAAAGAAAAAAAACTTTTCTAATTTTGCCACTGATATAGCCAGATGAGGGTTTGTGGAAAAAGTAACTTTTTTAATAGGACCATTTAACAAACTCAAACTTTTATACATTCTTTTTTACTGAAAATGGACTGAAAAAAAATCACGATTTTACTATGAATGAAATTGTATTATGGGTTTTAATGTATTGGTGTTCATGGTGTGTTCAGAACATCATAATAATTTTACTCTGCCAGTCGGTACCAGGACGGTGATAGCAAATTTGTATTATTTTTGTTTCATGAAATAAACATTTACGGTAAATAAAAAAATTGCTTTGTGTCAAAATGTTTTCTTTTTCCTTTAAATGTTTCCATCCATGGAGTCATCTGAGGTTTTTTTTTTTTTGGCTACTATTGTAGGGTGATCTGTAGTTTTTACTGGCACCAAAACCAGAAATTCTTGCATTGTTTTTTTGTTTTGTTTTTTAAAGGTTTCATCATTATGCGGGAGAACTACTGTTATTTTAATAGACTGGAATTCTCAGATGAGACAATGCCAATTATCTTTATTTTGTACTGTTTACTTGATGAATGTTTTTAACCTTTAATTTTTTATATAGATTTTTAAAAACGTACTAGACTGTATCTTTACCCCACTGGGAGACTTGAACATGCAAGTAATTATTGCTTGTACCAGGGCCATCTTATCAGTTTTATGGCCCCTGGACATAGCAGCGCAATGGGCTCTGCCCAAATGCACGACACCACACAAGGCTACGCCTCTAACCACAAAGCAGTTGAGTATCTGGAGGCCATAAGGGGCAAAAGGAGATGGATCTAAGTGGTTATACAACTTGGGCATTTTGTAATCACACCATCTAAGGCACAGGTGTCAAACACAAGGCCGCGGGTTTGTGTTATCCGGCCCCCCTGCTTGTGTTATCCGGCCCGCGGGCTTGTGTTATCCGGCCCCCCCTGCTTGTGTTATCCGGCCCGGTACATTTTTCAGAGTTCAGCCGCCGCAGCGCTTACTAAGTGAGAAGCCACGAAATGTCCGCCGCAGCGCTTACTTAGTAAGCACTGCGGCGGTCATTTCGCGGCTATCACTTGATAATCCTTACTGAGTGGGAGCCGCAAAATGACTGCTGCAGCGCTTACTACGCTGCTGCTTTTAGCCCCTCCTCCTTTGGTGGCGCTGTCTTCTGCGGAGCAAGACGGCGCGCACGGTACCTTGTGGTCTGAACTCCCGTCTCCGCACCGTACCGCCTCCCTCCCGTCTCCGCACCGTACCGCCTCCCTCCCGTCTCCGCACCGTACCGCCTCCCTCCCGTCTCCGCACCGTACCGCCTCCCTCCGTCTCTGTGGCCAGGACCTGAGTCTCGCTGCCGGAAACCCGGGGGGAACAGAGGCAATCAGGTGAGGGCCCGGCCAGAAGTCATTCCCCCCCTGCCTCTCTGATGTTAAGTGCAGTCTTTCCCTACACTACCTGCCGACTGCCAAGCTTGGAAAGGCCCTGACACCACAGCCTATGAAAAAGAATTAGTTCTTTTTTTGTTTTTATAATTATTGTTGTTTTAAAAGTACTGGATGTTTAGTGGCCACTGTGCCACTAGTTGTGGTCAGCACTGCTGACATATCATTAATTGGCTGTTATTAACCCCTTCCAGACCTTGGACGTATGCATATGTCCAGGTGGTTTGGGAGACAACGCACCTGGACGTATGGATAATGGCTAAGCAGAGTTCGCGCGATCGGTGCGGGGTGTCAGCTGTATATTACAGCTGACATGCTGCAACATTGGCCCCGACTGGAGATCACTCCTGGGGGGGCAATTAACCCCTTAGGTCTCGCGGTCACGATAACTAAGCAAGACACAGAAGGAGTGATCTCCTCCTGCGTCTGTCGGTGACAGCAGCTGCACAATCGTGCAGCTCCTGCCTTGTGACAGACTGCCCGGAAAGTAAAGTTTGCCTTCCGGGCTGTCTGTGACATCACCATGCATTATGAGTGTCAGTTGCCATAGAGAGCAATACACAGCAGAAAGCTGTGTATTGATTTCTATTATAAAAATGATTTTCCCTATGGAAAGTTAAAAAAAAGGTGAAAAAGTTTAAAAAAAAAAAAAGGTGAACAGTAAAACACAAACACGAAAAATAAAATAAAAACACGTACATCGCCCTTTTCCCCTTTACAAACGCCAATTGCCCCAAAAAAGATCGAAAATAAAGTACCCATATTTGGTATCGCCATGTGTGTAACGACCTGCCCTATACATCTGTCACGTTAATGAACCCGCACGGTGAACGCCGTAAAAAACTCAAACTGTTAAGGAGACATTTCATTTATACAGTTTTAAAATTATGTCGGCCCTTTAAGGTCCACCATGAGGCTGATGTGGCCCCCGGTGAAAACGAGTTTGACGCCCCTGATCTAAGGGATTAAACAGTCACTGCAGAGTAAGCTCTTATGAAGCTGAAACCCACTGCTTTGGTGTTACCACTATAGTGTGTCCCACTACCCCCAATCACTATCCATGGGCAGAACCCAGGTTCTAAAATACGTGTGCTGACTGTGACCTGCCTGATCCTTGACCCTTAGAGCTACTATTCTGCCATCAGTGTTATTTTCCTGTACAGTAAAAACTGGAAAAAAAAAATTCTACTCTCTGTTATTAGTTACTCTTAGTAGCTGCTGGGGACAGACTGTGGTGCCGAGGGCCCACCTGTGGATTTTCATTCTGGGGGCCCACGATAGACCTTCTATACATGACTGTAAATTCCTCTGCTTTTAGCCTCTTTCTCTCTATCTGCCTCTGCCAAAGATCTATGTGAAGTTTTAAAGAAATTCCAGGTCTGCTATGCTCCGGGCCCCTCTGTGGGTTTCCCCTGTACACCTGTGGGCCAGGCCAAGCCTGGTAGCTGCCATTTCAGGTGAAATCTTGATAAACCCTAGGACGTCATCCTACTCCTTTTGCCATTATACGACTGATACAAGAGCAACATCTCCCCTCAAACATTCGACTTGTACTTACTATAAGTTCGGGAGGCATAAAGATATTGATTACCAGGAATAGTAACTCTCCATGGTGCAACCATCAAGTGAGATGCTGCTAGTCCAGGTATTCATGTATGGTCTGGCCTGGGTTGCGATTCTTCTGGTCCTATCTGGGGAAAGAGAGTCTAGAAAGTCTAAACAGTAAATGGGCCATGACTTATGTCCTGACATTGAGCTCTGAGTTACAGCCCATTGACTTTACCGACGGACGCCTTGGGTCTCCCACGATCCCATTCTATACGCTGCAGCCGCTTGTACATGTCCCACGAGACTCTCCTCTTCCAAATACGACCAGTAGAAGGCCGGCGTGAGACGAAAAATTACACATATACGTTATCTGGACTTAAAACATTTCAGCATCTCATTTTATGGTTGCTCCTTAGAGAGTTGCTATCCCTGGCAATCTATATGTTTGATGTAAATAAATTACATACAGTATATTTCATGAGTTCAGGACGTGGTGTGCCGTGGAGTCACTGAAGCCTTATATGGGAAAGAAAACCCTCCCCCTGAGCCTTCACAGACTCCAAAAACCAAGTATACAGTGGGTACGGAAAGTATTCAGACCCCTTTAAATTTTTCACTCTTTCATTGCAGCCATTTGGTAATATCACAAAAGTTCATTTTTTGGCTCATTAATGTAAACTCTGCCCCCCCCCCCTGAATCTTGAATGAAAAATATTCAGACATGTAGATATTTTTGCAAATTTATTAAACAAGAAAAACTGAAATATTACATGTTCTTAAGTATTCAGACCCTTTGCTGTGACACTCATATTTAACTCACATGCTGTCCATATCCTCCTGATCCTCCTTGAGATGGTTCTACTCCTTCATTGGAGTCCAGCTGTGTTTTACTTAACTGACTGGACTTTATTAGGAAAGGCACACACCTGTCTATATAAGATCAGACAGCTCACAGTGCATGTCAGAGCACACGAGAATCATGAGGTCTAAAGAACTGCCCAAGGAGCTCAGAGACAGAATCATGGCAAGGCACAGATCTGGCCAAGGTTACAAAAGAATTTCTGCAGCACTCAAGGTTCCTGAGAGCACAATGGCCTCCATAATCCTAAAATGGAACAATTTTGGGACCACCACAACTCTTCCTCAACCTGGCCGTCCAACCAAACTAAGCAATCGTGGGAGAAGATCCTTGGTGAGAGAGGTAGAGAAGAACCCCAAGATCACTGTGGCTGAGCTCCAGAGATGCAGGAGGGAGATGGGAGAAAGTCCCACAACTATCACTGCAGCCTCCAACAGTCGGGGCTTTATGGCAGAGTGCGGCCGACGGAAGCCTCTCCTCAGTGCAAGACATAGGAAAGCCGCAGACAGAAGCCTCTCCTCAGTGCAAGACATAGGAAAGCCGCAGACAGAAGCCTCTCCTCAGTGCGAGACATATGAAAGCCTCAGACGGAAGCCTCTCCTCAGTGCAAGACATAGGAAAGCCGCAGACAGAAGCCTCTCCTCAGTGCAAGACATAGGAAAGCCGCAGACGGAAGCCTCTCCTCAGTGCAAGACATAGGAAAGCCGCAGACGGAAGCCTCTCCTCAGTGCAAGACATACGAAAGCCGCAGACGGAAGCCTCTCCTCAGTGCAAGACATAGGAAAGCCGCAGACGGAAGCCTCTCCTCAGTGCAAGACATAGGAAAGCCGCAGACGGAAGCCTCTCCTCAGTGCAAGACATAGGAAAACCGCAGACGGAAGCCTCTCCTCAGTGCAAGACATAGGAAAGCCGCAGACGGAAGCTTCTCCTCAGTGCAAGACATAGGAAATCCGCAGACGGAAGCCTCTCCTCAGTGCAAGATATAGGAAAGCCGCAGACGGAAGCCTCTCCTCAGGGCAAGACACGTGAAAGCTGCAGACGGAAGCCTCTCCTCAGTGCAAGACACATGAAAGCCGCAGACGGAAGCCTCTCCTCAGTGCAAGACATAGGAAATCCGCAGACGGAAGCCTCTCCTCAGTGCAAGACATAGGAAAGCCGCAGACGGAAGCCTCTCGTCGGTGCGAGACATATGAAAGCCGCAGACGGAAGCCTCTCCTCAGTGCAAGACCTAGGAAAGCTGCAGACAGAAGCCTCTCCTCAGTGCAAGACATAGGAAAGCCGCAGACAGAAGCCTCTCCTCAGTGCAAGACATATGAAAGCCGCAGACGGAAGCCTCTCCTCAGTGCAAGACATAGGAAAGCCGCAGACGGAAGCCTCTCCTCAGTGCAAGACATAGGAAAGCCGCAGACGGAAGCCTCTCCTCAGTGCAAGACATATGAAAGCTGCAGACAGAAGCCTCTCCTCAGTGCAAGACATAGGAAAGCCGCAGACAGAAGCCTCTCCTCAGTGCAAGACATAGGAAAGCCGCAGACGGAAGCCTCTCCTCAGTGCGAGACATAGGAAAGCCGCCGACGGAAGCCTCTCCTCAGTGCGAGACATAGGAAAGCCGCAGCCAGAAGCCTCTCCTCAGTGCAAGACATTGGAAAGCCGCAGACGGAAGCCTCTCCTCAGTGCAAGACATAGGAAAGCCGCAGACGGAAGCCTCTCCTCAGTGCTAGACATATGAAAGCCGCAGACGGAAGCCTCTCCTCAGTGCAAGACATAGGAAAGCCGCAGACGGAAGCCTCTCCTCAGTGCAAGACATAGGAAAGCCGCAGACAGAAGCCTCTCCTCAGTGCAAGACATAGGAAAGCCGCAGACGGAAGCCTCTCCTCAGTGCAAGACATAGGAAAGCCGCAGACAGAAGCCTCTCCTCAGTGCAAGACATATGAAAGCTGCAGACAGAAGCCTCTCCTCAGTGCAAGACATAGGAAAGCCGCAGACAGAAGCCTCTCCTCAGTGCAAGACATATGAAAGCCGCAGACAGAAGCCTCTCCTCAGTGCAAGACATATGAAAGCCGCAGACGGAAGCCTCTCCTCAGTGCAAGACATAGGAAAGCCACAGACAGAAGCCTCTCCTCAGTGCAAGACATAGGAAAGCCGCAGACGGAAGCCTCTCCTCAGTGCAAGACATAGGAAAGCCGCAGACGGAAGCCGCTCCTCAGTGCAAGACATATGAAAGCTGCAGACAGAAGCCTCTCCTCAGTGCAAGACATAGGAAAGCCGCAGACGGAAGCCTCTCCTCAGTGCAAGACATATGAAAGCCGCAGACGGAAGCCTCTCCTCAGTGCAAAACATATGAAAGCCGCAGACGGAAGCCTCTCCTCAGTGCAAGACATAGGAAAGCCGCAGACGGAAGCCTCTCCTCAGTGCAAGACATAGGAAAGCCGCAGACAGAAGCCTCTCCTCAGTGCAAGACATAGGAAAGCCGCAGACGGAAGCCTCTCCTCAGTGCAAGACATAGGAAAGCCGCAGACGGAAGCCTCTCCTCAGTGCAAGATATATGAAAGCCGCAGATGGAAGCCTCTCCTCAGTGCAAGACATAGGAAAGCCGCAGACGGAAGCCTCTCCTCAGTGCAAGACATAGGAAAGCCGCAGACGGAAGCCTCTCCTCAGTGCAAGACATAGGAAAGCCACAGACAGAAGCCTCTCCTCAGTGCAAGACATAGGAAAGCCACAGACAGAAGCCTCTCCTCAGTGCAAGACATAGGAAAGCCGCAGACGGAAGCCTCTCCTCAGTGCAAGACATAGGAAAGCCACAGACAGAAGCCTCTCCTCAGTGCAAGACATATGAAAGCCGCAGACGGAAGCCTCTCCTCAGTGCAAGACATAGGAAAGCCGAAGACGGAAGCCTCTCCTCAGTGCAAGACATAGGAAAGCCGCCAGTGCAAGACATAGGAAAGCCGCAGACGGAAGCCTCTCCTCAGTGCAAGACATAGGAAAGTAACAGACGGAAGCCTCTCCTCAGTGCAAGACATAGGCAAGCCACAGATGGAAGCCTCTCCTCAGTGCAAGACATAGGAAAGCCGCAGATGGAAGCCTCTCATCAGTGCAAGACATAGGAAAGCCTCAGACTGAAGCCTCTCCTCAGTGCAAGACATAGGAAAGCCACAGACGGAAGCCTCTCCTCAGTGCAAGACATAGGAAAGCCACATACAGTTTGCAAAAAAAAAAACACATGAAGGATCCCAGACTATGGGAAATAAGATTCTCTGGTCTGATGAGACAAAGATTGAACTTTTTGGTGTGAATTTAACGGGGGAGAAACCAGGCCCCGCTCATCACCTGCCCAATCAATCCCAACAGTGACACAGGTGGTTTGGTGGGACTGGTATCGGTGTGGGGCCCAGTGTAGGTGTACAAGTCGGGTGAAGGTTAGCAGACTTGTTTTAGGTGTGCAAACCAGTTAGGTGTCAGGACCAAATTTATAGAGGGAGGAACAGTATGGGTGTGCGGCAGCAATATAGGAGTGTTGGATAAGTTATAGGTGTTTCGTATAGGTATGGGTGTGTGGGATAAGTATGGGTGTGTGGGATAAGTATGGGTGCATGGGAACAGCAATGGGTGTGTGGAACCATCATGGGTGTGTGGGACCAGCATGGGTGTGTGGGACTAGTATAGGTGCTTGTGACCAGTACAGAGGTTTGTGACCAGTATGGTTGTGCTGGACCAGTATAGATGTGGGGGACCAGTATAGGGTGTGCGAACCAATATTGTGTGTGGGGACCAGAATAATTGCTGGTGACCATATAGGGTTTGGGACCATTATAAGGGTTTGGGACTAGCATAGGTGTGTAGGACCAGTATAGGGGTTTGGGACCATTATAAGGGTTTGGGACTAGCATAGGTGTGTAGGACCAGTATAGGGGTTTGGGACCATTATAGGGGGTTGGGCTAGCATTGGTGTATAGGACCAGTATAGGGGTTTGGGACCATTATAGGGGTTAGGGGCTAGCATTGGTATGTAGGACCAGTATAGGGGTTTGGGACCATTATAGTGGTTTGGGGCTAGCATTGGTGTGTAGGATCAGTATAGGGGTTTGGGACCATTATAGGGGTTTGGGCTAGCATTGTGTGTGTAGGACCAGTATAGGGTTTTGGGACCATTATAGGGGCTTGGGGCTAGCATTGGTGTGTAGGACCAGTTTAGGGGTTTGGGACCATTATAAGGGTTTGGGGCTAGCATTGGTGTGTGGGACCAGTATAGATGTATGGGAGCAATATTATTTCCTTGGGGGACAGAGAATGAGTTTAAATCTTCTGAACTCAGGAACAGACAGAAAAAATAATGCCAAAGTGGCTTACCCGTTCGCTTTACTATACAAAACAATAAAGAAAAATTGGCTTGACACTTAAAAATGTACCTTTTACAAATTCCATACAAATTCATTATAAGAACAAACCTACAGAATGGATCTTGTTTTGTAACCTGAGGACTGACTGCTCTCCTAGGTAGCTCCATGTAACATTTTGACCAGACAGGCAATCCACAAAATCTCCATCCCTATACTGTCTGGAGCAGAGACCTGCCCAGTAGCTGTTTGGTTTGCTAATTGTATTCATTGTAAGTAATTACTCATCATTCCCACTGTGACCAGCGTTCTCAATAACAAAAGTCAATGGTCTCTTGGCCTCAAAGAGGTGTGAGTAAAAATATATTAGGGGAAGTGAGGCCTGAACACTATTCATGAGCTTTGTGATGAGTTCTCAGGTAATCAGAGGTTGTATGTTAAGGAGCTGGAGTATGCGCAGACCTTACTCAACAAATTAACAACCAATCCAGAGATTGCAGCTGATATCCAACACATGTGTCACCGAGGGTTTATCTGGAAGAACATGTGAGCACCATCAAAGGTCTTGTCTACTGTGGCCAAGTCACTATTACAGACTTTACTCCTTCAGCTAACAGAGTATAGGGGTTGACTTTATACCTCCCCTACTGAAATGCTGGACAACCCATGTGTTATACCGATGACCGCAGTCCTCATAGTGATAGTCACCTAACTAGAGGTCAAATAGTCCCATAACAAAATTAGTTGGGCCTCCACCACTTAGAGATGGGAAACTGAAGCAACGGCAGAAGTTGCAATAATAAATAGTGCCAGGAACATTTTTTGTGGGTGGACAGTGCAGCGACCACCAAATAGGTCGAGGAGGGGTCGCAGTTAGCTCCCATAATGATGCCAACTGCCTGTTGACTTGATAAGTTGGTCAGTAAGGCTTGGTTCACATCTGCGTCTGAGGTTCTGTTCTGACGTCCTTCCAGCCAAAACCTGGCGCAGCCCCGTTCTCTGATTTATAATCAGATGACTACAAAAAGGGGATTTTCAGACCCCGCGGCACTTTGTAAGGCCG
>JAODAL010073221.1:0-14813 GCA_025379985.1 Phyllomedusa bahiana | reverse complement strand
GAAAAAATTAAAAATGGGGGTTTGAAAGACCCTTTTTTTTGGGGCATTTTTTAAAAATGTGGGGGTCTTGAAGGTTTGGGGCTTGTGTGGCCCGGGGAAACGGGTATGTTTTTTGTCCTTTAAACTAAAAGGGTGGTTGAAAAGATCTTTTTGGCACTTTTTAAATTTGGGGGTCATGCGGTTTGGGGTCATGGTGGCCGGAAGGTTTAGTAAAAGTCCGTAAAAATTTAAATGGTGGTTGAAAGACCCCTTTTTCCCGGCCCCTTTTTTATTGTGGGGGTTTGCGGGTTTTGGGGGGGTTTGTGGGGCCCCAGGACAGGTTTGTCAATGTCCAGTAAAAAAATAGGGTGGTTAAAAGGGACTCCTTTTTTCCGGATTTTTAATGGGGGGGTCATGGGTTTTGGGGGTCTTTCTTTTCCCAGGCGGTTTAGCATGTCATTAACTTAAAGGGGTGGTTTGAAAGCCCCCTTTTTCCCGGCACTTTTTAAATGTGGGGGTCATGCAGGGTTGGGGCTATGCTGGGGCCCCGGCAGGTAAGTCAATGTCCATTTAACAAATTTGGTGGTTAAAAGACCCCTTTTTCCGGCACTTTTTAAATGGGGGGGTTTTATGGGTTTGGGGTCATGCTGTGGCCCGGGGCCCAGGTATGTCAATGTCCATTTAAAACTAAAATGGTGGTTGAAAGCTCTTTTTCGGCACTTTTTAATTGGGGTATGCGGGTTTGGGGCTCATGTGGGGCCCAAGGGGACAGGTTTTTATTAAATGTGTAAAAAAAATGGGGGTTGAAGATCCTTTTTTTCCGGCACTTTTTTAAAAGTGTGGGGAGTCATGCAGGTTTGGGGCTCATGCTGTGGCCCAGGAAGGTTTGTCAAAGTCCAGTGAAACTAAAATGGTGGTTGAAAGACTCTTTTTTCCGGCACTTTTTAAAATGTGGGGGTCATGCTGGTTTGGGGGTCATGCTGGTGGCCAAGGACTGGCTATAGGCAATGTCCAGTGTAAACGAAAAACGGTGGTTTGAAAGATCCTTTTTCGGCACTTTTTTAATGATGGGGGTCATGCAGGTTTGGGGCTAATGCTGTGGCCACAGGACAGGTATAGTCAATGTTCAGTTGATACTAAATTGGTGGTTGAAGACTCGTTTCCGGCAATTTTAAATGTGGGGGGCATGCAGGTTTGGGGCTCATGCTGTGTGCCAAGGACAGGTATAGGCAATGTCCAGTGAAAAACTAACAGGGTGGTTGAAAGACTATTATTCCTGGCACTTTTAAATGTGGGGTCATGCTGGTTAGGGGATCATGCTGTTGTGGCCAGGGGGACAGGTTATAGTCATTGTCCAGTGAAAACTAAAAAATGGTGGTTGAAAGACTCCTTTTCCGGGCACTTTTAAATGTGGGGGTCACTGCAGGTTTGGGGCTAATGCTGTGGCCAGGACTGTATAGTCAATGTCCAGTGAAACTAAAATGGTGTTGAAGACTCCTTTTTTTTTCCGGCACTTTTTAAATGTGGGGGTCATTCAGTTTGGGCTCATGCTGTGCCAGACAGGTATATTCATTTCAGTGAAAACTAAAATGGTGGTTAAAAGACATCCTTTTCCTGGGCACTTTTTAAATGTGGGGGTCAGACATGGTTTGGGGCTCATGCTGGGGCCAAGGACATGTATAGTCAATGTCCAGTGAAATAAAATCGGTGGTTGAAAGACTCCTTTTTTTCCGGACTTTTTAATATGTGGGGGTCATGCAGGTTTGGGCGCTCATGCTGTGGCGCAGGACAGATTAGTCAATGTCAAGTGAAAACTAAATTGGTGGTTGAAAGACTCCTTTTTCCGGCACTTTTTAATTGTGGGGTCATGCAGGTTGGGGCTCATGCTGTGGCCCAGGGCAAGGTAAAGTCAATGTCCAGTGAAAACTATAAATGGTGGTTGAAAGACTCCCTTTTCCGGCATTTTCTAAATGTGGGGCGGGGTCATGCAGGTTGGGTCATGTGGTGCCAGGACAGGTATAGTCAATTTCAGTGAAAAACTAAAATGGTGGTTGAACAGACTCCTTTTTCGGCACCTTTTTAATGTGGGGGGTCATGCAGGTTTGGGGCTTCATGCTGATGGCCCAGGAAGGTATAGACAATGTCCAGTGAAACTTAAAAATGGTGGTTGGAAAGACTCTTTTTGGCCACTTTTTAACCGTGGGGGTCATCGAGGTTTGGGATCATGGCTGTGGCCCAGGACATGGTTTAGTAATGTCAGCTGAAAACTAAAATGGTGGTAGAAAGATTTACCTTTTACGGCACTTTTTAATATGTGGGGTGGTCATGCAGGTGTGGGGCTCATGCTGTGCACGACAGGTATAGTCAATGTCCAGTGAAACTAAAATGGTGGTTGAACAGACTCACTTTTCCGGCACTTTTTAAATGTGGGGGGTCATGCGGTTGGGTCATGCTGTGCCAAGGACAGGTATAGTCAATGTCCAGTGAAACTAAAATGGTGGTTGAAGACTCCTTTTCGGCAATTTTTTAATATGTGGGGGTGGTCATGCAGGTTAGGGTCTCATGCTGTGGCCAGGACAGGTAATAGGTTATGTCCTAGTGTGGAAACTAAAAATGATTGTTGAAAGACTCCTTTTTCGCACCTTTTTAAATATGGGGGTCATGCAGTATTGGGGGCTCATGCTGTGGCCCTGAACAGGTATAGTCAATGTCCAGTGAACTAAAATGGTGGTATGAAGACTCTTTTTTCCAGCACTTTTTAAATGTGAGGGTTCATGCAGGTTTTGGGGCTCATGCTGTTGGGGCCCAGGACAGGATATTCATTGTCCAGGTGAAAACTAAAAATGGTGGTTGAAAGACTCCTTTTACCGGCAATTTTATATGTGGGGGTATTGTAGGGTTTGGGCTCATGCTGTGGCCAGGAACAGGTATATTCAATAGGTCCAGTGAACATAAAATGGTGGTTGAAGTCTCCTTTTTATGGCACTTTTTAATGTGGGGGGTCATTGCAGGTTTGGGGCTATGCTGTGGCCCAGGGGGACAAGGTATAGTCAATGTCCCAGTAAACTATAATGGTGTTGAAAGACTCCTTTTTCGGCACTTTTTAAATGCTGGGTGTCATGCAGGTTGGGGCTCATGCTGTGGCCCAGGACAGGATAGACAATGTCCAGTGGATGAACTATAATGGTGGTTGAAAGACTCCTTTTTCCGGCACTTTTTAATGTGGGGTCATGCCAGGTTTGGGGCTCATGCTGTGGGCAGGAAGGTATAGTCAATGTCCAGTGAAACTAAAAGTGTAGTTTGAAAGACTTCCTTGTCCGGCACTTTTTAAATGTGGGGGTCATGCAGGTTTGGGGCTTCATGCTGTGGCCAGGAAACGGTATAGTCAATGTCCAGTGAAACTAAATCATGGTGGTTTTGAAAGACTCTTTTTCCGGCACTTTTTAAATGTGGGGGGTCATGCAGGTTTGGGGATCATGCTGTGGCCAGGACAGTATAGTCAATGTACGTGAAACTAAAATGGTGGTGAAAGATCCTTTTTCCGGCACTTTTTAAATGTGGGGGTCCATGCAGGTTTGGGTTTCATCTGTGGCCTGAGACAGGCTATGGTCAATGTCCAGGGAAATAAAATGGTGGTTGAAAGAATCTTTTTTACGGACTTTTCTACAATAGTGGGGGTCTGCAGGTTTGGGGCTCCTGCTGTGGCCCAGGACAGGTATAGTCAATGTCCAGTGAAATAAATGGTGGTTGACAAGACTCCTTTTTTCGCAACATTTTTAGATGGGGGGGCATGCAGGTTTGGGGCTCATGCTGTCTGGCCCAGAGACAGGTATAGTCAAGTCCAGTGATGTAACTAAATGTTGGTTGAAACAGGACTCCTTTTTTTGGGCATTTTTAAATGTGGGGGTACTGCAGGTGTTGGGGCTCATGCTTTGCCCAGGACAGGTATAGTCAATGTCCAGTGAACTAAAATGGTGTTGAAAGACTCCTATTTCCGGCATTTTTTTATTTACATGTGTGGGGGCATTGCAGGTTTGGGGCTCATGCTGTGGCCCAGGGGGACAGGTTAGTCAATGTCCAGTGAACTAAAATGGTGGTTGAAGACTCCTATTCCGGCACTTTTTAAAATGTGGGAGTCACTGCAGGTTTGGGGCTCATGCTGTGGCCAGACAAGTTTAGTCAATGTCCAGTGAAACTAAAATGAGTGTGAAAGATCCTTTTTTCCGGCACTTTATAATTGTGCGGGGTCATGCAGGTTGGGGGGCTCATGCTGTGGCCCAGGACAGGTATAGCAATGTCCAGTGAAACTAAAATGGTGGTTTAAAGACACCTTATTCCGGCACTAATTAAATGTGGGGGTCAAGAATGTTTGGGGCTCAAGCTGTGGCCCATGACAGGTATAGTCAAAGTCCAGTGAAACTAAAAATGGTGGTTGAAGACTCCTTTTTCCCGGCAGCTTTTAAATGTGGGGTGGTCATGCGGTTTGGGGTCATGCGGCGTTGTGGCCCAAGTAAGTATAGTCATGTTACAGTGAAAACTAAAATGGTGGTTGAAAGACCTCCTTTTTCGGCACTTTTAAATGTGGGGGTCATGAGGTTTGGGCTCATGCTGTGGCCAGAACAGGTATAGGTCAATGTCCAGTTGAAATAAAATGGTGGTTGAAAGACTCCTTTTTTCGGGAACTTTTTATTATGTGGGGGGGTATGCAGGTTTGGGGCTCATGCTGGTGCCCAGGACAGGTATAGTCAATGTCCGTGAAACTAATATGGTGGTTGAAAGACTCCTTTTTCCTGGACTTTTTATATGTGGGGGTGGTCATGCAGGTTTGGGGGCTCATGCTGTGGCCCAGGACAGGTATAGTCAATGTCAGTGAACTAAAATGGTGGTGAAGACTCTTTTTTCCAGGCACTTTTTATATGGTGGGGGTTCATGAGGTTTGGGTTCAGGTGTGGCCCAGGACAGGTATAGTTCATGTACAGTGATGAAAACTAAAATTTGGGTTGAAAATGACTCCTTTTTTCGGAACTTTTTAAATGTGGGGGTCATGCATGGTTTGGGGGGCTCATGCTGTGGCCCAGAAGTTATAGTCATTGTCAGTGAACTAAATTGGTGTTGAAAGATCTTTTTCCAGCACTTTTTTAATGTGGGGCCATTGCAGGTTTGGGGCTCATGCTGTGGCCAGGACAGGTATAGTCCATGTCCCAGTGAAACTAAAATGGTGGGTTGAAGGACTCATTTTACGGCACTTTTTTAATGTGGGCGGGTTCATGCAGGTTGGGGCTCATTGCTGTGGGCCCAGGACAGGTATATTCAATGTCCGTGAAACTAAATGGTGGGTTAAAAGACTCCTTTTTTCGGCACTTTTAAATGTGGGGGTCATGAAGGTTTGGGCTCATGCTGTGGCCCAGGACAGGTCGATAGTCAAATGTCCAGTGATACTAACATGGTTGTTGAATGACTCCTTTTTCGGCACTTTTTAAAAGTGGGGGTCATTGCGGTTTTTGGGGGCTCATGCTGTGGGCCCAGGACAGGTATAGTCATGTCCAGTGAAAACTAAAATGGTGGTTGAAAGACTCCTTTTTTGGCACTTTTTAAATGTTGGGGTCATGCATGTTTGGGGCTTTGCTGTGGCCAGGTCTCGGTATAAGACAATGTCCAAGTGAAATAACAATGGTGGTATGAAAAAGACTCCTTTTTCCGGCACTTTTTAAATTTTGGGGGTTCATGAGGTTTTTGGGGGCTCATGCTGTGGCCACAGGAATGTTTAGTCAATGTCCAGTGAAAACTAAAATTGGTGTTGAATAGACTCCTTTTCCGGCACTTTTTAAAATGTGGGGGTCATGCAGGTTTTGGGGCGCTCATGCTGTGGCCAGGACAGGTACTAGTCAATGTCCAGTGAAACTAAAAATGGTGGTTGAAAGACTCTTTTTCCGGCACTTTTAAAATGTGGGGGTTCATGAAGGTTTGGGGGCTATGCTGTGGCCCTGGACAGGTATAAGTCAAATGTCAGTGAAACTAAAATGGTGGTTGAAAGACTCCCTTTTTCGGCATTTAAATGTTGGGGAGGGGTCATGCAGGTTTGGGGCTACATGCTGTGGTCCAGGAAGGTATAGTCAATGTCCAGTTGAAACTAAAGTGGTGGTTGAAAGACTCCTTTTTCCGGCACTTTTTAAATGTGGGGGGTCATGCAGGTTTGGGGCTCATGCTGTGGCACAATACTGTATATTCAATGTCCAGTGAACAAAATGGTGGCTTGAAAGACTCACTTTTTTCCGGCACTTTTTAAATGTGGGGGTCATGAGGTTTGGGGCACATGCTGTGGCCCAGGGACAGGTATAGTCAAATGTCAGTGAAACTAAAATGGTGGTTGAAAGACTCCTTTTTCCGGCATTTTAACTGTGCGGGGTCATCAAGGAGGTTTGGGGTATGCTGTTGGCCAGGACACGGTATAGTCAATGTCCAGTGAAACTAAAAGGGTGTTGAAAGAATCCTTTTTCAGCATTTTAATGGGGGGGGCCATTGCAGTTTGGGGGCTCATGCTGTGGTCCCCAGGGACAGGTATAGTCAATGTCCAGTGAAAACTAACAATGGTGTTGAAAGACTCCTTTTCCTGGCACTTTTTAAAAATGTGGGGGGTCATGCAGGTTTGGGGCTCATGTGTGGCAGGACAGGTATAGTCAATGTCCAGTGAAACTAAAATTGTGGTTAAAAGGACTTCCTTTTTCCGGCACCTTTTTAAAATTGTGGGGTCATGCAGGTTTGGGGGCTCATGCTGTGGCCAGGACAGGTATGTTCAATGTCCAGTGAAATAAAATGGTGGTTGAAAGACTCTTTTTCCGGCACTTTATAAATGTGGGGGTTCATGCAGGTTTGGGGCTCATGCTGTGGCCCAGGACAGGTATAGTCAATGTCAGGTGAAATAAATGGTGGTTGAAAGACTTCTTCCTTTTTTCTGACTTTTTAAGTGTGGGGGTGGGGTCAATGCAGGTGTGGGTATGCTGTGGGCCCAGGACAGGTATAGTCATGTCATCCCCCAACCGCCACTAAAAATGGTGGTTGAAAGCTCCTTTTTCCGGCACTTTTTAAATGTGGGGGTATCATGTGCAGGTTTTGGGCTCATTCTGTGGCCCAGGACAGGTATAGTCAATGTCCAGTGTGAAACTAAAATGGTGGTTGAAAGACTCCTTTGCGGCACTTTTTAAATGTGGGGGTCATGCAGGTTTGGGGCTCATGCTGTGGACCAGCACACGGTATAGTCAATGTCCAGTGAAAACTAAAATGTTTGTTGAAATGGATCCTTTTTCCGGCACTTTTTAAATGTGTGGGGTCATGCAGGTTAGGGTCATGCTGTGGCCCAGGAAGGTATAGTCAATGTACAGTGACACTAAAATGGTGGTTGAAAGAATCCTTAATCCGGCACTTTTTAAAGATGTGGGGGTCATTTGAGTTTGGGGCTCTGATGTGGCCCAGGACAGGTATGTCAATGTCCAGTGTAACTTTAAAAAGGTGGTTGAAAGACTCCTTTTTCCGGCACTTGTTAAATGTGGGTGTCATGCAGGTTTGGGGCTCACATGCTGTGGCCCGGACAGGTATAGTCAATGTCCAGGTGAAAACTAAATGGTGTGGTTGAAAGACTCCCTTTTTCCAGCCCTTTTTAAATAGGGGGGCCATGCAGTTTGGGGCTCATGCTGTGGCCAGACAGGATAGTCAATTCCAGTGAAAAAACTAAAATGGTGGTGAAAGACTCCTTATTTCCGGCACTTTTTAATTGTGGGTGTCATGCAGCGTTTGGGGCTCATGCTGTGGCCCAGCAGGACAGGTATAGTCAATGTCCACGTGAAATGAACTAAAATGGTGGTTAAAAGACTACTTTTCCGGCACTTTTTAAATGTGGGGGTTCATGCAGGGTTTGGGGGTCATGCTGTGTAGCCCAGAGACATGTAAAGTCAATGTCAGGTGAAACTAAAATTGGTGTTGGAAAGACTCCTTTTTCCGGCACTTTTTAATTGTGGGGGTAATTGCAGGTTTGGGGCTCATGCTGTGGCCCAGGCACAGGTATAGTCAATGTCCCAGTGAAACTAAAATGGTGGTGAAAGACTCATTTTTTTCGGCACTTTTTAAAATGTGGGGTTCATGCAGGTTTGGGGGCTCATGCTGCTGGCCAGGAAAGGTATATCAATGTCAGTGAAACTAATAATCGAGTGGTTGAAGAATCCTTTTTACGGGCACTTTTAAAGTGGGGGCCATGCAGGTTTGGGGGCTCATGCTGTGGCCCAGGACAGGTATAGTCAATGTTCCAGTGAAACTAAATGGTGGTTGAAAGACTCCTTTTTCGGCACTTTTTAAATGTGGGGGTCATGGCAGGTTTGGGGTCATGCTGTGGCCAGGGGGACAGGTCTAGTCAATGTCCAGTGAAACTAAAATGGTGGTTGAAAAATGGACTCCTTTTGCGGCACTTTTTACAATGTGGGGGTATGCAGGGTTGGGGAGGCTCAGGCTTTGGCCCAGGACAGGTATAGTCAATGTCCAGTGAAACTAAAAATGGTGGGTTGAAGACTCTTATTCGGCACTTTTTAAATGTGGGGGTCAGCAGGTTTGGGGTATGCTGTGGCAGGCAGGTATAGTCAATGTCCAGTGAAACTAAAAATGGTGGCTTGGAAAGATCCTTTTTCCGGCACTTTTTAAATGTGGGGGTCATGCAAGTTTGGGGCTCATGTGTGGCTCAGGACAGGTATTGTCAATGTCACAGTGAAACTAAAATGGTGAGTTGAAAGAATCCTTTTTCCGGCACTTTTTAACTGTGGGGGTCATGCAGTTTGGGGCTCATTACATGCTGTGGCCCCAGGACAGGTATATTCAATGGTCCAGTGAACTAAAATGGTGGGGTTAAAAAGCTCCTTTTTCCGGCACTTTTTTAAATGTGGGGGGTCTTACAGGTTTGGGGCTCATGCTGTGGCCCAGGACAGGTATAGTCAATGTCCATGGGGAAACTAAAATGGTGGTTGAAAAGACTCCTCTTTTCCTGCTCTTTTAAATGTGGGGGTCATGCAGGTTTTAGGGGCTCATGCTGTGGCCAGGACAGGTATAGTCAATGTCCATGTGAAAACTATAATTGTGGTGGAAAAGACTCCTTTTACAGGCATTTTTTATAATGTGGGGGGTCATGCAGGTTTGGGCTCATGCTGTGGCTGGACAGGTATAGTCAATGTCCAGTGAAATAAATTGGTGGTTGAAAGACTCCTATTGTTCCGGCACTTTTAAATGTGGGGGTCATGCAGGTTTGGGGGCTCATGTGTGGCCCTGGACAGGTATTAGTCACATGTCGTGTAAAACTAAAAATGGTGGTTGAAAGACTCCTTTTTCGGGCACTTTTTTAAATGTGGGGGTCATGCAGGTTGGGGCTCATGCTGTGGCCCAGGAACAGGTATATTCAATGTCAGTGAAAAACTAAAAAATGGTGGTTTGAAAGAATCCCTTTTTCGGCTCTTTTTTAAAAATGTGGGGTCATGCAGTTAGGGCTCATGCTGTGGCCAGGACAGGTATAGTTCAATGTCCAGGTGAAACTAAAATGGTGGTTTGGAAGACTCCTTTACCGGCACTTTTTATATGTGGGGGTCATGCAGGGTTTGGGGATTCATGCTGTGGCCAAGGACAGGTTATAGTCAATGTCCAGAGTGGAAACTAAATGGGGTTGAAAGACTCCTTTTTCCGGCACTTTTTAATTGTGGGGGTATGAGGTTTGGGGCTATGCTGTGCCCAGGACAGGTATAGTCAATGTCCAGTGAAACTAAAATGGTGTTGATAAGACTCCTTTTTCGGAAATTTTTAAAAGTGGGGGTCATGCAGGTTTGGGTCTCATGCTGTGTGGCAGGTCAGGTATAGTAATGTCCAGTCACAAAACTAAAATGAGGTTTGAAAGACTCCTTTTTCCGGCACTTTTTAAATATGGGGGTCATGCAGGTTTGGGGTCATGCTGTGTGGCCAGGAAGGATAGTCAAATGTCCAGTGAACTAAAATGGTGGTTTTGAAAGACTTTTTTTCCGGCACTTTTTTAAATGTGAGGGTCATGCAGAGGTTTGGGGATCATGTGTGGCCCAGCGACAGGAATATTCAATGTCCAGTGAAATAAAAATGGTGGTTGAAAGAACTCCCTTTTCCGGCACTTTTTATATGGGGGTCATGTAAGGTTTGGGGTCATGCTGTGGCCAGGACAGGTATATTAATGTCCTGTGAAACTAAATTGGTGGTTGTGATGAAAGACTCCTTTTTCATGGCACTTTTTAAATGTGGGGGGTCTTGGCAGGTTTGGGGCTATGCTGTGGCCAGGACTGGTTATTGTCAATGTCAGTGAACTAAATGGTGGTTGAAAGACTCCTTTTTTAGGACTTTTTAAATGTGGGGGTCATGCAGGTTTGGGGCTATGCTGTGGCCCAGGACAGGTTTAGTCAATGTCCAGTGAATCTAAAATGGTGGTTGAAAGACTCCTTTTTCCAGGCACTTTTTAATGTGGGGGTCAGCAGGTTTGGGGCTCATTGCTGTGGCCCAGGGACAGGAAAAGTCATTGTCCAGTGAAACTAAATATGGTGGTTGAAAGAATCTTTTTCCGGCACTTTTTAATTGTGGGTGCGGGGTTTCATGCAGGTTTGGGGGCTCATGCTTTGGCCCAGGCAGGTATAGTCAATGTCCCGTGAAACTAAAAATGGTGGTTGATAAAGACTCCATTTTTCCGGCCCTTTTTAATTGAGGGGTCATGCGGGTTTGGGGATTCATGCTGTGGCCCAGGACAGGTATAGTCAATGTCAGTGAAACTTAAAATGGTGGTGAAGTCTCCTTTTTCCCGGCCAACTTTTTAAATGTGGGGGTCATGAAGGTTTGGGTCTCAATGCGGTAGGCCCAGGACAGGTATAGTCAATGTAAAGTGATGAAACTAAATGGTGGTTGAAAGACTCCTTTTTCCGGGCCTTTTTAAATGTGTGGGTCATGCAGGTTTGGGCTCATGCTGTGGCCAGGAACAGGTATAGTCAATGTCCAGTTGAACTAAAATGGTGGTTGAAAAGACTCCTTTTACGCACTTTTTATATGTGGGGTCATGAGGTTTGGGGCTCATGCATGTTGGCCCAGGGGACTGGTATAGTCAATGTCCAGTGAAAACTAAAAATAGTTGGTTGAAAAGACTCGTTTTTGGTCTTTTTTAAATGTGGGGTGTCATCATGCAGGTTTGGGGCTCATGCTGTGGCCAGGACAAGGTATAGTCAATGTCAGTGAAACTAAAATGCGTGGTTTTGAAAGACTCCTTTTTCGGCACTTTTTAAATGTTTGGGGGTTCATGCAGGTTTTGGGGGCTCATGCTGTGGCAGGACAGGTTATAGTCAATGTCCTTGTGCAACTAAATGGTGGTTGAAAGACTTTTTTTCCCCTTTTTCCGGCGCACTTTTTAAATGTGGGAGGTCTGCAGGTTGGGGCTCATGCTGTGGCCCAGGACATGTATATCAAATGTATCAGTTGAAACTAAAATGGGCTGTTTGAAGATCTTTTTCTGGCACTTTTTAAATGTGGGGGTATGCAGGTTTGGTGCCTCATGCTGTGGCCCTAGGACAGGTATAGTAAATGTCAAGTGAAAACTAAAAATGGTGGTTTGAAAGGACTCCTTTTCCGGAACTTTTTAATGTGGGGGGGTCATTGCAGGTTGGGGATCATGCTGTGGCCCAGGACCAGGTATAGTCAATGATCAGTGAACCTAAAAATGGTGGTTGCAAGACTCTATTTTACGGCACTTTATAATCGTGGGGGTCATGCAGTTTGGGGTTCATGATGTGGCCAGGGACAGTATAGTCAATGTCCAGTGAAACTAAAATGGTGGTTTTGAAATGACTCCTTTTTCCGGGGGCAATCTTTTTATATGTGGGGGTCTATGAGGTTTTGGGGATCATGCTGTGGCCCAGACCAGGTATAGTTCAATGTCCAGTGTAACTAAAATGGTGGTTGATAGACTCCTTTTTTCGGCACTTTTTAATATGTGGGGGTCATGCAGGTTTGGGGCTCATGCTGTGGCCAGGACAGGTCTAGTCCAAGGTCAAGTGTGATACTAAAAATTGGTGGTGGAAAGACCTCCATTTTTCCGGCACTTTTTAAATGTTGGGGGTCATGCTGGTTTGGGGCTCATTGCTGTGGCCAAGGACAGGTTTATAGTCAATGTCCAGTGTAACTAAATAATGGTGGTTGAATGACTCCTTTTTCCGACACTTTTTTATATGTGGGGGTAATGCCAGGTTTGGGTCATCAGGCTCGTGGCCCAGGACAGGTATAGTCATTGTCAGTTGATGTGAAACTCTAAAAATTTTGGTTTGATAGACTTCCTTTTTCGGCACTTTCTCTAAATGTGGGGGTCATGCAGGTTGTACGGGCTCTTGCTGTTGTGGCCCAGGACAGGTATAGTCAATGTCCAGTGGAAACTAAAATAGGTGGTTGAAAGACTCCTTTTTTCCAGCACTTTTTAAGAGTGGGGGCCATGCAGGTTTGGGGGCTCCATGCTGTGGCCACAGGGACAGGGTATTGTCAATGGTCCAGTTGAAACTAAACATGGTGGTTGAATGACTTCCTTTTTTTCCGGCCACTTTCTTAATTGTTGGGGGGTCATGCAGGTTTTTTGGGGCTTCATGTGTGGCCAGGACAGGTATAGTCATATGTCCAGTGTTAACACGAAAATGCGGTGCGTTTTGATGACTCCTTTTTCGCGCACTTTTTATAATGTGGGGGTCATGAAGGTTTGGGGCTCATGGAGTGGCCCAGGACAGGTATAGCTTTGTCCTGTGAAACTAAAATGGTGGTTGAAAGTCTCCTGTTTTCGGCAACTTTTTTAAATTGGGGGTCTTTGCAGCGTTTGGGGCTCATGCTGTTGGCCCAGGACAGGTATAGTCACATGTACAGTGAAACTAAAATGGGTGGTTGAAAGACCCGTTTTTTCGGCACGTTTAGTTAATGTGGGGGTTCATGAAGGAGGTTTGGGGCTTCAAGCTGTGGCCTGGACAGGTATAGTCATGTCCATGAAACTAAATTGGTGGTTGAAAGACACTTTTTCCGGCCACTTTTTAAATGAACTGAGGGGTTCATGCAGGTTGGGGGTATTGCTGTGGCCCAGGACAGTGGTATTGCTCAATGTCCAGTGGGAACTAAAATGGTGAGTTGAAAGACTCCTTTTTCCGGACACTTAGATTTAAATGTGGGGGTCATGCAGGTTTGGGGTCTGCTGTGGCCCAGGACAGTTAGTCAATGTCCAGTTGCTGAAACTAAAATGGTGGTTGAAGGACTCCTTTTTTTTTTTCCGGCACTTTTTAAATGTATAGGGGGTCATGCAGGTATTGGCGGCTAAGGTGGCCCATGACTTGGTATAGTCAATGTCAGTGAAACTATAAATGGTGGTTGAAAAGTCTCTTATTTACGGCCTTTGTAAATGGTGGGGGTCATGCTGGTTTGGGGCTCATGCTGTGGCCCAGGACAGGTATAGTCAATGTCAGTGATTGAAACTTAAAAATGGTGGTTGAAAAAGGACTCCTTTTTAGGCATTTTTAAATGTGGGGGGTTCATGCAGGTTTTGGGGATTCATTGCTGTGGCCAGGATCAGGTTTAGTCAAATGCTCCCAGTGAAACTAAAATGGTGGTTAAAGACTCCTTTTTCCGGCACTTTTTATATGTGGGGGTTCATTGCAGTTTGGGAGATCAGGCTGTGTCGCCAGGAAGGTAGATTCAATGATCCAGTGAAACTAAAATGGTAGGTGTTTTTAAAAGATCCTTTTTCCGGGCAATCTTTTTAAAAGTGGGGGTTCATTAGCTGGTTTTGGGGGCGCTCTTGTCTGTGGGCCCAGGGGACCAGGTATAGTCAATGGGTCCACCGTGAAAACTAAAATGGTGGTTTTGAAAGACTCCTTTTTTCCAGGCACTTTTTAAATGTGTGGGGTATGCAGGTTTGGGGTCTTGCTGTGGCCCAGGACAGCGTATAGTCAATGTCCACGGGAATATAAATGGTGTTTGAAGGCCTCCTTTTTTCCGGCACTTTTTAAATGATAGGGCGCTCATGCAGGCTTGGGCCTCTTGATGTGGCCCAGGACAGGTATAGTCATTGTCCAGTGAAAATATAATGAGTTGGGTGGAAAGACTCCTTTTCAAGGAACTTTTTTAAATGTGCGGGGTCTATTGCAGGTTTGGGGTCATGATGTGGCCCAGGAGACAGGTTTAGTCAACTGCTTCTGTGAAACTAAAATGTGGTGTTTGGAAAGACTCCTTTTTCCCGGGGACTTTTTAAATGTAGGGGGTTCATGCAGGTTTGGGAGGTATGATGTGGCCCAGGACAGGTATAGTCACAATGTCCAGTGAAACTAAAATGGTGGTGAAAGACTCCTTTTTCCGGCACTTTTAAAATGTGGGGATTCATGCAGGTTTGGGGCTCATGCTGTGGCCCAGGACAGGTATAGTAAATGTCCAGTGAAACTAAAATGGGGGTTTGGGAAAGACTCCTTTTTTCGGCACTTTTTAAAATGTGGGGGTGATGCGGGTTTGGGGCTCATGCTGTGGCCCAGGAAAAGGTATAGTCAATGTCCAAAGGGGGAAACAAAAATGGTGGTTAAAAGGGGACTCATTTTTCCGGCCCCATTTTTTTAAATGTGGGGGTATGAGGTTTGGGGTCATGCTGTGGCCCGGAAGGTATAGTAATGTCCAGTGAAATAAAAATGGGGGTTGAAAGATCCTTTTTCCGGCATTTTTTTAAAATGTGGGGGGGGTCTGCAGGTTTGGGGCCCTGTGGGGCCCCCAGGACGGGTTATAGTAAATGTCCAGTGAAA
>JAODAL010073220.1:0-14813 GCA_025379985.1 Phyllomedusa bahiana | reverse complement strand
CCGGCCCTCGAATTTGGGAGGCGGCGAGGGGAATTTTTGGAGAAGGATGGGGTTTTCATCTGACGGGGGGTTGGATGGATTAGGGCCTGGGCCTTCAGGAGGGTTTTGAGAGGGTTTTGGTTTGGGGGGGTCGCGGCATGGGGGTATGGCATGCTCGCGGGTGGGGTCGAGGTTTTGGGGAGTGGGGGGGAAATTGGTGGGGGAGCCCTTGGGGTGGATTCCTCAGAGTTTGGGTAACTTGGACCCCCCGGCAAAGGTGGGTCTTTCGGGGTGTTACCCCTGGGGAGCAAATAGGGGAAAACCCATAGATTTGGGCTTTGGGGGCCCCTCCGGACCAGTGGGTGGCTGGGTGCAAAAGGGTGGTTTGCCCCTTTTCGGGGATTGGGTCCCCGGGTCGGTTTTGGGGCCCCAAAGGCCTGGCCCCATATTTGGTACTGGTTGGTTGGAAGAGTTATGTGGGTTTTTTTGTGGTTTTTAGATGATATCAGTTATATGTATATGGAGAGGCAGGGTTAGAGTCGGATTTTTATACGTGGAAAATTTATTTTCATATATATATTTATATACCGGTTTTTTTGGTTATATTATTTTATATGGTTGTTTTATATTTATGTGTATTGTGTTAATAAAAAAAAAAGGGGGTTTGCTGTGGCCCAAATTTTCAAAACGGTGGTCGGTATTATGGGGGCCACAGAGGGGGGGTGGGGGGCCCAAGGAAAACAAAGGGAAATTTTGGGGGGGAGGACTCAGGTTTTTGCCTGGGGGTCAAGGCGCATTACTGCTGGAACGGGTTTTAGACATTTAAAAAGTGGTTTACCGACCAAAGTCTCTTAGCGCAGAATGCACCTGTTTATGACCCGCTTGAAAAACAGGTTAATAAATCAGGCGCATTCTATGCCAGTATAATGCGCATGAAATTTGGCATGTTAACGCCAAATTTCATGCATGTAGCCCATAGTGTCAGACTGGGGTGCCTAGGGCCACTACTGTATACCGCTGCTGTACATTACTGTGCATCCCTCTGCCTCTTGCCTCTTTCTTTTCTCCCCATTTCTCCCCAAGGTGTATATGCTTTAAAAAAAAAGAAATTACCTGGTCTGCCGTGTCAGGGGCCCGCCGGGGCGCCCAAACCCTGTATAGATGTTTTTCATGCCTAAACTGGTCTTATTCGGGCCCCTGGGGTTGTGATTGACACTGGGCCCAAACCCGTTGGTTCTCTGTTTTTAAAGGGCCGGGCTGCAATATTTGGACAGCTCCCTGCCCCCACTCCCCTTCCCATTGGTCTGTGTTTGTGGGTTTGGGTGATAGGTTTATGTTCATTTTGGCTTAATTGGGGGATGTATTTCGCCCCCGCAATTTCGCCGGTGCTGGGGGAGCGGGGTGGGCTGCCCCCCGGCTATAGACATGCTTATTCCGGGCGAATACCCCCGTGAAAAAATTGACATGTCACTTTTTCCCCCCGCTCGCCGTATTGTGGGGGCGGGGGAGAGGAGATTTCCCATAGTTGTTTGGGAAAACTGTGGATACCGTAATGACTGGGGATTCTCGCCCGTTTTTCACCAGTACGCCGCAAAAATTTCGGGCTGAGTCGCCCCAAAAGATAAGCCGTGTGAAACATAGCCTTAGAATGGGCCCAAAATAAACACCCTGGATCAGGACTTGCTTTCCCAACTAGCTCCTTCTTTGCTCTGCAGCTTTGTGGTTTGGTCTTTTTTGGTTGTGGGTTTTTGCAGTTGGCGTTTTGGTTTCTGACCGCGCCTGTCTTGCTGTCTTCCCTATTTGTTTGCTTTTGTGTGCTTTTTTGCTGTCTCCATTTTTGACCCATTTTGCGGACCCTTCTTATTTGTGTTGATTCCCCTGTCTTGTTCTTTTGTTCCATAATAGTAAAGGACCCCCGTCCAATTGTCAAAAACCCATGGTTGGGGGTGGGAAAAGTAGGCAGGGACAGCCTTGGGGGGGGGGGGCTTAGCGCTATGTGCATGTCGTTGTTCCTTTTTTCTATTCTTTTTTGGGGGTCCCTAATTATAGATAATGTTATAGATAAAATACGGGGGCTTTTTATCAAGGAGTTGCCCCCAAAATTTGGTTCAATTTTGCGCAAAAAACAAGCTTTTCACCACATTTACTATGTTTTTTAGATAGTTTCGCGCTTTTGCGGCTCCCCGACAAAGGGGGTGGTTCGTAACAAAAAATGCCCCAGTTTTTGCGCCCAAAATTTTGGGTTTAAAGTAAGCCAAAACTTAAAGTGGACAAATGGAATTAGACAGTTCTAACGGGCCCCAGATTTATAAAACAATGTAAAGTGGCGCATTGAAAGACTGTCTGGCCCAAGTTTACATTGCCCACGTGTAGACAAAGCTTAATTTTCTAGCACCCACATCTCAAATTTAAACCTTTTTTTAAAAGCACATTGTCGTCATTTTCATCCTCATTTTGAGTCCCAGGGCAATAAATAACCTGTCGGCAGGGGGACTGTACTGCTCAAACCCTGACTGAGACTTACCCCTCTCCCTTACACAGGCATGTACTGCATTACCTGTACTACATGTCTTTGTACCCCCTTACCTGTTACAGGGCACTGTATTCTCTCTCCCTGTGCTACGTGTACTGTTGTATTACCTCTCTTCATGTACTTTATGTTCCTAACTGTACTACATGTACTGTACTCCCCCTTAACCTGTATACATGTACTGCACTGCCCCCTACCGTCCTCTGTACTGTATTCTATCTCCCGTATGCATGTCTGTACTGCTATTTTATACATGTGCTGTACTGTCTGTACCTGTCCCCAAAATGTCCTGTATGCTCTTTTACTGTACTGAATTTTTACTGTATGTTTTACCTGTGTTAAAGTACTGAAATGCCTTCCCTTTTATACATGTGCTTTTATGCTTCTACCTGTACTACATGTTTTCCCAAACTTCTCCCTGTACTACATTTCTTCACTGCTATCCCCTGTACTAATTTACTGTACTGATCTACCTGAGCTACATGCTCTTCACTGTCTTCCCTGATACATGTACTGTACTGCTCTCCCTTTTACTACATGTACGGCACTGTTCTCTCCCCTTACAAATGTACTGTATGCCTTCCCGTATAATGTACTGTATGCCTTACCGTACTTCACTTTTTACTGTATGCTATTCCCTGGCTAATGTTTTATGCCCCTTACCTGTACTCATGTACTGTACTGCTCTACTGTATACTGTACTGACTGCTCTCCCCTGTACTGCATTTTACTTTACTTCTCTTACCTGTACTAATTACTGTATCCCCTCTACCTTTACTACTGGCCTGTACTGCTCTCTCCCTGTGCTACATGACTGTCTGTTTTTCCCCTTTTCTACATGTATGCACTGCTTTTTACCTGTACTACATGTATCTACCGCCCTCCTGTAAAAAACATGTACTGCACTGCTCTCTACCTGTATTAGGACTCCTGTAGACAGCAGGTAAAAAGTTTCCGCTGTGTGTTCAGTACAGGACTCTTAGGCCATTTCCATGAATAGTCCTGTACCTCTGCCAGCGGCAATTTCTTCTATTTAAGGAGTGTTTATTTTTTTTTATTTTTTTGTTTTTTGTTTTTTATGGCCCAAGTTTAAATAGTTTCAACTTACAATAGTCGTCCTGGAACAAATTAATATTCCATCCTGAGGGACAAGTGTATACCTAGAGTCCTGCTGCTGTTTTGGATGCTACTAATTTCCTCAAGACAAAACTTTTTGGAGTCAGGTAAGCGCGAGCATCACAAAAACCCAATTTGTGTGTTATCTGCTCAGACAGCAGGACGGATAACAATGCAGGTATTAGTTTCTATTTGGAACAGATGTTTCCCATTACGATGCTTTGCATTATACTGCAAAATACAGGTGGAGATTTGAATACATTTGCATGGGGAAGGCGCTGCGGTCCATTGTGTGTTCACGTGACCAGCAGAACATCTTGCACGACTCTCAGCATTAGAATGACAATAGATAATAAATGATTGAATAGCGTGAAAAGGGAAGCCCCCGTGTGAAAAACTCGCACAGTCCTGGTTATCAGACAGTAATAGCAGCAACACTGGAGACGAGGGGGGGGGGGGTCAGTTTAAAATTCATTCGGGGACATTTGCCCCCGTTGATTCGGTATTGACAAAAAAAAAAAATACATTGTGTGCCCCGCACGTCAGCATACGTGGTACTGTTATTGGGGGCAGGGGGGGACGGACCAGGCCCCGGACTGCCATAGGGCAAAACCGGGGATTTGCCCGGGGGCGCTGGGTGGGGGCCCCGGGCCGGGACGGGTCACCACCCAGGGGCGGGGTTCCCCCCCCCCCGGCGGGCCCGAGTGCTGGTTGTGGGCGCTACGGGGCCGCAATGGTCGCATCAGCGACCGGCCCCTGTGGCGAGGCTGCAGGCCGGGTCACCGACCCCCGCCATGCAGCCATCAGGCCGCCCCCCGCACCCCCGGTTTTCAAAGCGGGCCGGGTGAAAAATCTGGGATCTCTGATCCCCTCTGTTCAGCCCCCGGAGGCCCCGGGGCAGGCGCGGTGTAATGACGTCATGCGCGCCTGCTCCGTGGCCCCGCACTTGCAGTGAGCGGCCCCGGCTCCAGAGTGAAGGGACGGGGGCGAGGTGTGGGTGAGTATTCGTTTTTATTTTTTTTAAAATCTTTTGTCCCTGGCTGCTTATGCCCCTGCCCTGGCTGCCTTATGCCCCCCGCCCCGGCTGCCTATATGCCCCCGCCCCGGTTTTATCTGCCCTGCCCTGCCTGGCTATATATGCCCCGCTTGGGTGCCCATTTCTGCTCCTGCCCCGGCGCCTTATGCCCCGCCCTGGCTGCCTTTTGCCCTTGCCTAGCGCCTATACTGCCCTGCCCTGGCTTATTTTCCCCTGCCCTAGTGCCCTTTCTGCCCCTCCCTGGCTATATATGACCCTGCCCGGTATATACTGCCCCGCCCCAGCTGCCATATGCCCCTCCCCGGTATATATGCCCCCGCCCGGTGCCCATACTGCCCTGCCCTGGCTGCCTATTGCCCCTGCCCTGCCCCGGTGCCTATATGCCCTGCCCCGGGTATATACTGCCCTGCTCTGGCTGCCTATACGCTCCTGCCCCGGCGGTTACTGCCCTGCCCTGGTGCCTATTGCCCCTGCCCTATGCCTATATGCCCCCGCTTGGCTATTACTACCCTGCCCTGGCTGCCTATATGCCCCTGCCCTGGCCCTGGGATATATGCCCCCTGCCCCGGCTATATACTGCCCCCGGCCTGGCTGCCTATAATAGCCCTGCCCTGGCTATATACGCCCCTGCCTGGCTTTATGCCCCCGCCCCGGCTGCCTATATTGCCCTACCCCCGGCTATTATGCCCCTGCCGGTGCCCATAATAGCCCTGCCCTGGTATATACTGCCCCGCCCCGGTGCCTATAATAGCCCCGCCCTGGCTAATTTATGCCCTTCCCGGCTATATGAGCCCCCGCCCCGGCTGCCTATTTCCTCCCCCCGGCTGCCCTTTAAAAGCACTGCCTACCCTTACACTGCCTTGGGGTGCCTTAATAGCCCCGCCTCCTATACACTCCCTGGTGCCCAACCTGTCCTGCCTGCCTATTACTGTCCCTGTTGCCTATAGTGGGGTCTGTCTGCTGTATTTCTGGCCCTGTCTGCCTGTTTTACTGGCCCCCGTTCCTGTATATGGGCCCCGTCTGCCTGTATACTGGCCCCGCCCACCCGTATACTGTCACTGCCTCCCTGTATACTGTCCCTCCCTGCCTGCATACTGGCCCTGCCCGCCTGCATACTGGCCTGCCTGCCTAATTTGGGGGTTTTTTATATTTACATGCCCCCTTATTGAATTTTTTAATTTTTAATTTTTAGGGGGTTAACAGACGTGTTTGGGGAAATTTATAGGAAAGTGCTGGGGGAAAAGGGGAGGAGTCTAAGATGTTTTTTGTTTTTAAAAATTTACGGGGGGGTGGACCACTAGAAGAAGACTTTGTATGCTTTTACCGAACAGAGAAAGAAATGGAGGGAACAACAAGGGGGCGTCATGGGGGTTTGGCCAGAAGGAAAAGAAAAGGAGAAGAGAAAAAACCTCCCCCAGAGATGAGTCTCCCGGAGTCCCTGCTGTCAGGGGTAAGTTTACTTTGTGTTGAGTCGTGTGTATTCTGTGAGGTTGACTGATATGGTGGTGTGATTGGTGGTGTTGTGGGGATGTGGTTTCTTAGTAGTGCAGTGTGGGTTTTTCCCTGATTGTAAAGCAAGTGCACACCTGATCTGTGAGAGGGGTTTCTCTGCACCTGTTTCTCTCTTTTTTGTGTGTAGGGGGCTCTACACAGAGCGGTTTTGGGTGTATTTTTGATGCGTTTTTTTGGAGAAAAGTTCGGGATTAACTGCTCTGCCTTTTTGCACAAAACCCCACCCAAAACCCATCAAAATGCACCAAAAAAAGCTCATGTGAAAACCCTTTATAGTTAGTTTATTTTAACGTGGGAGGGCGGAGAAAAAAGGGACTTTTTTTAAGCGGATATTGTATGTGGGGGTGTGGGGGCTTTTTTGCCAGGGCTGATTTTTTTCCCCGTCCCGGGCCCCGTAAAGGACAGAGATGCCTGGGGGTATGGGTGTATTTTGCCAATTCTGCCTGAAGAGTCTTTGGAGGTGGCCGAAATTTGTCAAGATCTTGCCCAATTGTATCCCAGTATTTTCTTATAGGTTAGGCCTGGTTCCCCCTGGGCGAGAAGGTGATAGGTGCAGGCCCCAGGTGCCAGGTAGGTAGATACCCCTGAATGTGTGTGGATTTCAGGCCTACTGGTATGGGAATGCTGGGAGGTGTAGTGCACTGGTGCTGGAATAAGCATAGACTCTCAGCTTGGGATCTGTGGGCTTTATTCACAGGAATTTTTGCAGGTTAGAACAGGGGAAAATCTCACCTTGGGGTTTCCACATTTCTCTCTCACTGCAATTCTCTGAGCAGTGTCCTTAGACTTTTTTTTTTTTCATTTTCCTGAGTTCTGTGCCTATAGGGCAGCTTTGTCAAGGATATTTGGCTTGTTTTGTTCCCTGGGGTGCTGTCAGCCCCAGCTCACTATTCCACTTTCCAAAGGGCGCTCCCCCGTCCTAAATCTTATTCTACTCCACTCACCCATTACCCCCCTTTTTCTTTTTCTTTTTTGTTCTCACCTTCTCCTGTGAGCTATCAGGCAGAGGGATTGCCTGTAGCTTGTTCTCCTCGCTGCCGGCTAGTGGTGGTATAATCCCAGATGCTGATAGAAATGAATTGTCTAACACAAAACTCTTCTAAACACAACTGAACTCTGAAAATTTAACTCTCCCAAAAAATGGAAGGTTCATGTAAATTTGTTTTAGGTTAATAAAAAAACACGTGTCCCTCAAATTCAACCAAGGGTGGGGGAAATGTGGGGTGAAAGGGGGGGAGACAAGGATTTTAGGCCCCGCCTCCCCACCGGTGAATGCCCTGAAACCCCCAAGGCAAAAAAACCAAATTTCTCCAGTGGAGATCCCATCTCGCCCAGGCCTCCACCGCAGGATCCAGAAGTTTACATGGTACAATCATTAAAAATTCTTTAGTTTCGGTAATTTTCTAAGCTTTCTTGAAAATCTTTACGTTCCCACAGTGAAGAAAAAAGCTCTTTCCTCTGGGGACTGATCCTTTTCTCTCAGCTGAAGGAAAGTCTCCTTTTTTTTGGGGGCCTTTAATTAAATAATTTCTCCCCATTTTTTGAGGGGGCCATTTATTATTTAATAAATTAAATTTTTTTTTACCCCCCCCAAAACCGGCTTTTCTCAAAGACTAAATAAATTTTAATTCTACTAAATTCCTTAAAATAAGATGCTCCATTCCCCTTTTAAGTTTGGTTTGCTTTCTATCTCTCTAAAACCCTTACATCTTTCTATAAATGGGGCCCCCTTTTTTATGGATCTGCGCCCCTCCCTTCTTCTGCCCTTTGTTGCTACAACCTACCTACTACATTAAAAGGAAAACCCCCTCACAGAACAGTTTTCTGATCTGCTGAGCAATTATTATTGTGCTGGGGGAAATTGATAAACATTTTTGATATAAAGATTCGGGGAAGGGTGTATTTTTTTTTTAAATTTAAATTACTAAATTATCGAGTTAAGGAGCCCAGTGGCGTTTATATTCATTGACAGCTTTCCTTGTATGAGTGTATATACAGAGATAGCTGTCAAATCATGATAACAAAGCCTTGGACCCCCAAAACCCCTGAATAAGAGGGATTAAATTAAAATAAATACAAATTCAACTTTATATTTTGCCACAGAACAATATATCAATCTGCTCAGCAGATCAGATAACGCGTTCATTGTGACGGGTTTCCTTTAATGTAGTAGGTAGGTTTGTAGCAACTAGAGTGCAGAAGAAGGGAGGGGCTGCAGATCCATATAAAAAGGCCCCAGTTTATGAAAGTGTAATGGATTTTAGGAGATAGAAAGACGAAAAACCAAACTTAAAAGGGGGAATGGAGTTTTTAGTTAGGAGATTTAGTAGAATTGAATTATTTGTCGGAAAAGCCGGTTTTGGGGGGGGTACTGTTTAAATTTATTAAAAAAATTTAAATGGTCCCTCAAAAAGATGGGGAAAAATTATTTAATTAAAGGCCCCCCAAAAAAAAGGAGACTTTCCTTCAGTTGAGAAAAAGGATTCGTCCCCAGAGGAAAGAGCGTTTTTCACTGTAGGAAGTAAAGATTTTCAAGAAAGCTTAGAAAATTACCAAAACTAAAGAATATTAATGAATGTACCATGTAAACTTCTGGATCCGGGGCGTGGAGGCCCTTGGGGAGAATAGGATTTTAAACTGGAGCAGTTTGGTTTCTTTTGCCTTGGGGGTTTCAGGGCTTTCACCCGGTGGGGAGGCGGGGCCTAAAATCCTTGTTCCCCCCCTTTCACCCCATTTCCCCCCCCCCGGTTGAATTTGAGGGACACGTGTCTTTTTTTAAAAACCTATAACTTTTTACATAAAACCTTCCATGTTGGAGAGTTCAATTCAGAGTTCAGTTGTGTTTAGAAGAGTTTTGTGTTAGACAATTCATTTCTATCAGCATCTGGGATTATACCACCACTAGCCGGCAGCGAGGAGAACAAGCTACAGGCAATCCCTCTGCCTGATAGCTCACAGGAGAAGGTGGGGAACAAAAAAGAAAAGAAAAAGGGGGGTAATGGGTGAGTTGGAGAGAATAAGATTTAGGATGGGGAGCGCCCTGGAAAGTGGAATAGTGAGTGGGGGCTGACAGCTAGAGGGGCATCAAAGGGCCAAATATCCTTGACAAAGTGCCCTATGGGCACAAAAATACAGGAAAAGTGAAAATAAAAAGTCTAAGGACACCTAGAGAATTTGCATGAGAGAAAATGTGGAAAAACCCCAAGGGGAATTTTCCCCTGTTCAAACCCTGAAAAAATTTTTCCTGTGAATAAAGCCCACAGACCCAACTGAGGGGTCAATCTTATTCCACACCAGTGCATACACTCCCAGCTTCCCCCATACCAGTAGGCCTGAAATCCCACTCTTCGGGGGTATTTACCTACCGGCACCCGGGGGCCTGCACCATCCCCCTTCTTGCCCAGGGGGAACGGCCTAACCTATAAGCAAAATGGGATACAATTGGGCAAATCTTAAAAATTTTTCGGCCCCCCCAAAAGATCTTAGGAGAATTAAGCAAAATACACCCAATCCCAGGCTCTCTGTCCTTTACAGGGCCGGGACGGGGAAAAAAAATCAGCCCTGGCACAAGCCCCCACACCCCCACTCAATACCCGTTTAAAAAAAAGCCCCTTTTTTCTGGGACCTCCCACGAAAAAATAAACAACTATAAAGGGCTTAAACAGGGAGCATTTTTTGGTGCTTTTTTGATGGGTTTTCGGTGGGGTTTTTGTCCCCAAAAAGGCAGAGCAGTTAATGCTAAACTTTTCCCCACAAAAAACGCATAAAAAATACACCCAAAACCGCTCTGTGTAGAGCCCCCCTACACACAAGAAAGAGAGAAACAGGTGCAGAAAAACCCCCTCTCACAGAGTCAGGGTGCACTTTCTTTCAATAGGGGCAAACCCCCATGACACTACATAAGCACCACATAACCCACAACACCACCAATCAACCACCATATCGGGGGACCATCACAGAATCACAGACTCAACACGAAGTAAACTTACCCCTGACAGCAGGGACTCCAGGAGACGTCATCTCTGAGGGGGTTGTTTCTCTTTCCCTTTTCTTTCCTTCTGGCCAAACCTCCATGACGCTTCCCTTGTTGTTCCCCCCCATTTCTTTCTCTGTTCGGTAAAAGCATACTTCTTCTTCTAGTGGTCACTACTCTCCCCGTAAATTTTTCAAAAATAAAATCTTAGACCCTCTCCTTCCGCATTTCCTATCAATTTCCCCAAACACGTCTGTTAGACCCCCAAAAAATTTGAAATTTAAAAAAATTTAATAAGTGGCAGGGAAAAAAGGTAAACCCCCAAAAGGCAGGCAGGCCAGTATGTAGGCAGGCTGGTCCAGTATGCAGGCAGGCAGGGACAGTATACAGGGAGGCAGGGACAGTTAAAACAGGTAGGGAGGGGCCCGTTTAAAAAAAACAGGCAGACAGGGCCCGTATACAGGAACAGGGGGCCCGTATAAAAGGCAGCGGGCCAGTATACAGGCCGAAGAGCATTAAGGCAACAGGGGACAGTAATAGGGAGGCGGACAGGTAAGGCAGCCAGGGAGTGTATAGGTAGGCAGGGGGTATTATAGGCAGCCAAAGGGAGTGTATAGGGAGGCAGTGCTATTAAGGCAGCCAGGGGAGGGAAATAGGCAGCCAGGGCAGGGCATCATATTTTGCCGGGCAAGGGATCAATTAAGCCAGGGCGGGGTATTATGGGGACCCCCGGGCGGGGAGTATATACCCGGGCAGGGCTATTATAGGGACCGGCGGGGCAGTAATAGCCAGGGTAGGGCAATATAGGCAGCCAGGGGAGGGGCATATATAGCCCCGGCAGGGGCATTAAATTTTGCCAGGGCAGGGCTATTTTAGGCAGCCAGGGCGGGGGGAGTATATAGCCGGGCAGGGGGGAGTATATGCCAGGGCGGGGAGGGGGGTATAGGCGCCAGGGCAGGGTAGTAATACCAAGGGAGGGGCATTTTAGGCATAGGGCGGGGCAGATAGGCACCAGGGGAGGGCAGAAGGCAGCCAGGGCAGGAGCAGTATAGGCAGCCAGAGGGGCAGTATATAGCCGGGCAGGGGGATATAGGCACCAGGGGAGGGCAAGGGGCATATAGGCGCCAGGGGGAGGGGCAGTATAGGCACCGGGGAGGGGGATATATAGCCAGGGGGGCATTTTGGCAGCTAGGGCGGGGCAGTATATACCAGGGCAGGGGCATATATAGCCCGGGGAGGGGCAGAAAGCACTAGGGCAGGGGCGTATTAGCCAGGGCGGGGCAGTATAGGGCTAGGGGGAAGGGCAGGAAAAAGGCAGCCCGGGAGGGGGAGTAAAGGCAGCCCGGGGAAGGGGAGTATAGGCAGCCCAAACAGGGGTATATAGCCGGGCAGGGCAGGGCAGATATCCAGGGCAGGGGCATTAGGCAGCCCCGGGGGGGGGCATATAGGCACCAGGGCAGGGGCATTAAGGGGAGCCAGGGACAAAAGAGTTTAAAAAAAATAAAAACGAAAACTCACCCACCCCCTGCGTCCCCCTCCCTTCACTCTGGAGCCGGGGCCCCTCCTGCAGAGTGCGGGGCCACGGGAGGCGCGCATGACGTCATTACCCGCGCCTGCCCCCCCGGCCTCCTGGGAGCTGAACAACGGGTCAGTAGATCCCAGATGTTTACCCGGCCCGCTTGCAAAACCCCGCGGGGCAGGCGGGGGGGGCCTGAGGCTGCATGGTTTTGGGGCGGTGACCCGGCCTGCAGCCCTCGCCACAGGGGTCCCCTCGCTGATGCGACCATTGCGGCCCCTGTAGCGGCCCAACCAGCACTCGGGGGCCCCCCGGGGGGGGGGGAACCCTCCCTCGGTGGGGTGATCCCTGCCCGGCCCGCGGCCCCGGACCCCAGCGGGCCCCCGGGAAAAAGCCCGGTTTTGCCCTATGGTCAGTCCGGGCCTGGTCCTGTACCTCCTGCTCCATATAACAGTACCACGTATGCTGACGTGCGGGTGATCACACAATGTATTAATTTTTTTTGTCAATAACAGAATCAACGGGGAGCAAATAGTCAGAAAGTTTTTTTATATGATCCCCCCCCCCCCGTCTCCGTGTTTTGTATTACTGTCTGATAACCAGGACTGTGCGAGTTTTCACCGGGGGCTTCCCTTTTCACGCTATTCAATCATTATTATTTTTGTCATTCTAATGCGAGGTCGTGCAAGATTTCTGGGGTCAAGTGGGAAAAAAATGGACCGCAGCGCCTTCCCCATGCAAATGTATTCAAATCTCCACCTGTATTTTGCAGTATAATGCAAAGCATCGTAATGGGAAACATCTGTTCCAAATAGCAACTAATACCTGCATTGTTATCCGTCCCTTTTTCTAGCAGTAACACACAAAATTTGGGTTTTTTTTGAGCCCCGCTTACCTGACTCCAAAAAGTTTTGTCTTGAGGAAATAAGTAGCATCCAAAAACAAGCAGGACCCAGGATAACCTTGTCCCTCAGGATGGAAAATTTTTAAATTTTTTTAAAAGGGCGACTTGTAAGTTGAAACTATTGTAACTTGAGACCATAACACAGAAAAACAAGAAGATAACAAGAAAGATATAACACGTCCTTAAATAGAAGAAATTGCTGCTGGGAGGGACGGACTATTTATGAAATGGCCCCAAGGTCCCCGTACTGAACAACGCGGAAACTTTTACCTGCTGCCCCACGGGGTCCTAATCAGGGGAAGAGCAGTGCAGTACATGTTTTTTACAGGAAGGGGGGTGATACATGTAGTACAGGTTAAAAAGCAGTGCATACATGTAGACAGGTAAAAACAGACAGTTGTGCACAGGTAGAGAGCAGTACAGGGATTTGTAAAGGTAAAAGGGGAGACAGTAATTAGTACAGGGGAGAGAGAAGTAAGTTATGCAGTACAGGTGAGGCAGTCAGTACAGTATACAGTAGAGCAGTACAGTACATGAGTACAGGTAAGAGCATAAAAACTTAGCCAGGGAGATAGCATACGTTGTGAAGTACGGTAGAACATAAAAATCATTAGTACAGGTAAGGACATACAGTAAATTTGTACAGGGGAGAGAACAGTGCCGTACATGTAGTACAGGTAGAGCAGTACAGTACAGGTAGTAAAGGTAGAGAGCAGTGAAGAGCATGTAGCTCAGGTAGATAGCAGTACAGTAAATATAGTACAGGTAGATAGCAGTGAAGAACATGTAGTACAGGTAGATAGTAGTGAAGAACATGTAGTACAGGTAGAGAGCAGTACAGCACATGTAGTACAGGTATAGGGCAGTACAGTACATTTAACACAGGTAGAGAACAGTACAGTACATGCAGTACAGGTAGAGAGCAGTACAGGACATTTTGTACAGGTACAGAGCAGTACAGCACATGTAGTATAAATAGCAGTACAGTACATGCAGTACTGGTAGATAGAAGTACAGTACATGTAGGACAGGTAGGGAGCAGTGCAGTACATGTAGTACAGGTAGAGGGCAGTACAGTACATGTAGTACAGTTAGAGATCAGTAAAGTACATGAAGTAGAGGTATATATCAGTACAGTACACGTAGCACAGGTAGAGAGAAGTACAGTGCATGTAGTACAGGTAGAGAGCAGTACAGTACATGTAGTACAGGTAGATAGCAGTACAGTGCATGTAGTACAGGTAGAGGGCAGTATAGTACATGCAGTACAGGTATAGAGCAGTACAGTCCATGCACGACAGGTATATTTATTGCCTTGGGACTCAAAATGAGGATGAAGAATGACTGACTAATGGTGCTTTTAAAATAAAGGTTTAAATTAGAGATGTGGGTGCTAGAAAATGTGAAGCTTTGTCTACACAGTGGGGCAATGTAAACTTAGACCAGACAGTCTTACAATGCGCCACATTTATCATCGTGTTGATAAATCTGGGGCAGGTTAGAACTGTCTAGTCTAAGTTTGTACCATCTTTAAGTTGGCTTACTTTAAGCCAGAATTTGGTCGCAGATTCTGGTGCATTTTTTGTTACGAAGCCACTCCCCTTTGTCGGGGAGCCGCAAAAGCGTCTGAAACTATCTAAAACACATAGTAAATGTGGTGAAAAGCTTGTTTTTGGCGCAAATTGAACCAGAATTCGGGTGCAACTGCCTTGATAAATATGCCCCAGTATTTCTATCTATGAATCTATTATCTATACATTAGGGACCCCATAAACAGAATAGGAAAAAAGGAACAGACAGACAGTGCACACTAGCGCTAAGCCCCTCCCCCCAAGGCTGTCCCAGCCTACTTGCCCACCCAACCCTATGTGGTTAGTGACAATTGGACGGTGGTCCCTTCACTGAGTTAGTGGAACACAGAACAAGACAGGGGCAATCAACACAAATAAGACGGGTCCGGCAGAAATGGGTCAAAACTGGAGACAGCAAATATGGCACACAAATAGCAAGCAAATAGGGAAGACAGCAAGACAGGCAGCGGTCAGAAACCCAAGAACGCCAACTGCAAAATACCGCACAAGCCAACAAAGACCATAACCAGCAAAGCTGCAGAGCAGAAGAAGTGAGCTAGTTAAGGAATGTCAGAGTCCTGATCCAGCTGTGATTGAACCGATTCTAAGGCTATGTTCACACGGCTTTTTCTTGGGACGAAAATCACCCGATTTTTTCCCCCCGGGGTAAAACGGG
>JAODAL010073219.1:0-14813 GCA_025379985.1 Phyllomedusa bahiana | reverse complement strand
GAGGCAGTTTTTGCAATTTTCACTATGGCTTTTAAAAAAGAAAAATGGGAAACACCGGGAATTTGGGGGGCAGAAAAAGGGGGCCTCTTCAAAATTTTGTATTTGGATTCCACTTTGTTTAAAAAATGTTTATTTTAAAAAATTTAAAACCCCCAAAACTGTTTTTTAAAGGAGTCCACACTGTAAAAACAGGCATTCATGTGAAAAAAAAACAAGGTTTTTTAAAGTTTTTTTCTTAAAAAGTTTGTTTCCCCCCCCAGGGGTGTTTTTTTGGAAACCCTGCTTTTCCAGGCCTGCTTTGGCTCCCATTTCCCTGTTAAGGCTGTAAAACCTTCTACACAGTGCTTACATTTTTTTAAGCTTTCTTAGGTAAAGCCTGTTAGGGGAACTTTGGGGTGAGGAGAGGTTTAAGAGCGGGGCCATAAGTTAACGAGCTCCAAAGGATTAAATTTTTGTCAAAAGGGCCCAAAAACAAGTTTTATTTTTTTTTTTGGTTTAAAAACAAAAGCGGGGAGGAGGCCCACATCCTGGCCAAGACCTGGTGCAGAGAGGGGTTTGGTATTTTAAAGCTGGGGAAACTTGTGTGCACGGGCAAGCAATAAAAAGTGCACTTTTATTTGGAAAAAGCCCTTTTTTTTACTTTTGCCTCCCTTTTTAAAAAGGTTTTCCCAGGGAGATGAAAAAACCCCCTTTTAAAAAAAATTTTTGATTTTTAAAAAAGGGGTACTTTTCGGGGAAACCCCCACCCCAATTTTTTTTTTTTTCCCGTTTTGGGGTAGTAAGGGAAAAGGGTTTAACACTCCTGTAACATTTGCCTATGGCCGGGGGCCCCTTTTTCAAAATTTACCTCATTTTCTTTTCCCCAATGAAATAATTTTGGGTTTCCCACACACTTTGGTTATTTGAATCTGGGAGGGACCCAATGGGAGAAGGTTTTTCCTGAATAAAGCTTTATAAAACCCCCTTAACACCCCCCCAAATTTCCTGAATTAGGGAAATGTAAAAAATTTTTTTTTTCCCCAAGAAAAAACTAAAAAACAATATGGGAAAGGGAAATTACGGGAAATCCCAATTTTGTAAGTTCAGATAGGCCAGTCATTTTTAAGGCTCAGGTTGGCCTTCGGACAGCCCCCCTCATCCGGAGAAGAGTCTGGAAACATATAAATAATGAAAACCCCCAAAAAGGGCACAGGAGAGCCCAAGGGTGCCGGGGCCTTTAAGAAAATTTTGGGGTTTTGATTTCCAGGGGGGCCAAAAGTTTTGTCCCCCCGGGCAATTCGTCAGAAAAAATTCATTTCTTTCCCTGAAAATGATTGCAATCACAAATTCTTTGGTTTATTATCTTTTTTTAATTTGTCTTAAAAAAAAACCACAAAAAAATTGTCATTAAATCAAAATTGGATATAAATTCCCCCACCAAACATAAAAAGGGGGGGGGACAAAAGGCACTGTTTTAAAAAACATGTAATGCTTTCTTTAAATTTTTGTAATTAACCCGACCTTTAACTTACCTGTGGCACCTAAAAAGGTTTTTTGGCCCAAAAAACCCAAAAACACAATTTCAAACCAGTTACATGGATAAAATTGACTCAACCTCTGTCCCAGGCCCCTTTTGTGACCCTTGAAGCATGGGGGAAAAAAAAAGAAACCCAAAAAACTGTTGTGGGCTTGAGAAACCAAATTGTGAGGGAAACATGGGGCAATTTTCAAGGGCCCACAATTTCCCAAATCCCCAAAAACCTTAATGGTTTCCCGTGTCTACCGTGCCAGTGGGCCCCTCAAGAAAATTAACCCCCCTTTAAGGGGGCCCCCCCCTTTTTTTTGGTGACACGTTTGTTTTTTTTCTTCGCCTTCGAAAGCCTTTAAATTCTTTATTTTTTTCCCCCTACTTTGACACATGGGGCTTTTTTTTGCGGAAAAAAGATGTACTTTTTAAAAAGGTGTTATTCACTATACTATAGAAATACTGGGAAAAAAGCAAAAAAATTCCAAGTGGGGGGAAATTGTGAAAAAAAAAAAGGTATTTTCGCCATGTTTTTTGGGGGGGGTTTTAAAATTTTTTTGGCGTTCAATCTTCAGTAAATTTAAAATTTTTTATCTGTATTTTTACAGGTTGTAACGCATCCCGGGAAAACCAAAATTTTAGGGTTTCCGTTATGTTTTTTTGGGACCCGGGGGAAAAAAAAATTTCCCAAAAAAATTTTTTATTTTTGAAATTTGGGGCCACGGGACCATTTTGTGCGCCCAAAAATTTTTTTTACTAAAAAACCTACGGACCCTCAGTGAGGGGGCATTTTTTGCGGGGGAATGTAACCCTTTTTTTCGCTTTGCGTTTGGAATGCATGAACCTTTTTTTTTCATTTTTAAATTTCCCTTTTTTTAGTGAATTTAAAAAGGGCCAAAAAAAGTAAAATTTTTGGGGTTTGGAATTTTTTTTTCTTCTACGGGGGTTCCCGCGAAAGGGGTTTAAAAGATGTTATAAATTTTTTTAGATCGGACTTTTTGGACGCGGCGATACCCAAAAATGTGAACTTTTTTATTATTTTAATGATTTTATTTGTAAAATGGGGAAAGGGGGGTGATTTGAACTTTTAATACTTTTTTTTTTTTTTTGTACTTTAAAACTTTATTTTATTTTTTTTTTTACTGTAACATTGAGGCCACCTGTGGTACTTGACCACTAAGGGGGCGCGATTGTTAATACAACCTAAATGCATTGCATAGGCAATGCATTAGGGTGTACAAAGATGGCGGTTTCCCCACTTCCTGTCTGCGACAGAAGTGGGGCAAACCGGGCCAGGGTAAGTGACAGGACCCCTTTCCCAAGGCTCCCCACCACAATGCCCGGTGATCGGATCGGCGCAGCATAGCTGCGCTTATGCCGATCACCGCACCGATGGGTGCGCGGCACCGATCGGCGTTAATTCAGACGCCGCGGCCAACTTTGCCGCGGCGGCCTAAATGGGTAAAACAGCACCCAGCGGGCGGAGCCCACCCGCCGGTGCTGTTTACTGCCGGGTGTTAGCGGCGATTTGCCACTAACACCCGGCGGCTGTGCGGGGGGTGCGGAGCGATCCCCCTGAAAAGCCCCTAAGCGCCCCTGGGACGTACTCATACGCCCAAGGTCGTTAAGGGGTTTAAAGCCCATGGCACCTGTGCTAACCACCCTAGATGTAAAGCCCATGGCACTGTGGCTAACCCCCTAGATGTGGACGGACCATGGCAACTGCGGCTAACCCCTAGATGTAAAGCCCATTGGCACTGTGGCTAACCTCCTCCCTAGATGTAAAGCCCATGGCACTGTGGCTAACCTCCCTAGATGTAAAGCCCAGGGCACTGCAGCTAACCCCCTAAAAGTGGACGGAGCCCATGGCACTGTTTTAACCTCCCTAGATGTTAAAGCCCATGCACGTGGCTAACCTCCCTAGATTTTAAAGCCCATGGCACTGTGGCTAACCTCCCTCGATGTGGACGGAGCCCATGGCACTGCGGCTAACCTCCCTAGATTTAAAGCCCATTGGCACTGTGGCTAACCTCCCTAGATGTGGACGAAAAGAAAAATTGACGAGAGATTTCAACGCAAGTTTTGTGCGCATGGGGGATAAAAAACCCCTCGACTAACATCCAAAACAAGTTCAAGCTGCCCTGCAGTCCGAGGTACAACAGTGTGCTACCAGTATTAGGCTGACGTGCCAAAAATTTGGGTCCGGCCCATTTTTGGAGTTTTGTGTGAATGCAATGATTTGATTTTTGATTCATTCCCTCTTTTTGTGTTTTTTCATTGCAAGCAAAATAAAATGAATATATTAATACCAAAGAATTTGTGATTGCAATCATTTTCAGGAAGAAACTGAGTATTATCTGACAGAATTGCAGGGGTGCCAATACTTTTGGCCACCACTGTATGAAGAAGAAAACTAAATACATAAACTACATGTTATAATGAAAAAAATTCTAAAATGGGCTTTAATTAGAAAAGTCAACTGTTTTGCTAGGGGAAATCATTATAGAAGAACAAAAATGGCCCCCCGGGCTCCCTTCCCCAGCAGAAACCTGTCCTACAGGGAAGTAGAACAGACTCTGTGATTTACTTCCTGGTTAGGCTGACTGACATAACTGACCTGAACTCACAAACTTGTGGTATAAGAACGGCTTCTGCGGAATAGAAAGAAACTGAGGGCTGTACACACACCAAAATAATAAATTTTTAAAAATATATTAATATAATAAAAATTAATACACAAAATATAAATATATATTATTATTTTATAATTAATAATATATATATAAAATATATATATATATTTTGGTTGGTTGTGTGTTCTCCCACGAGCTGTAGATTCTTATACTTTTTCCACCCAAAAAATTTATGTAATTATAGTAAAACTACAATTTTTTTGGTGTGAAATAGTAATAGAATCTACCCCTTGCTGGGGGGAAATCGGGCTTTGTTGGAAATTTTAAACAACCCCAACCCGGGATGGCGGGAAAAACGTGCAGGTATGGAGACCCTCGGTCCATGCATTGCGAGGGGAAACACACGCATGGGGACCGAAGTCGGGCCCGGGAACGGGCGGGCGAGACGGGGCACCGATGTAGCCAAAAAACATGTCACAGCCCGGTGTAGCGGAGAACCGTGGCAAAAAACCGGGATATAGCAACTACGTAACAACATTTAAACAGGTTTTTGGAAACTGGTGCAGCGGCAGGTGTACAGCAGGTAGCGATAAACGTACAGGAACCAAAGCCAACAGAGCAAAACCACCAAGGGGCCCCAAGCTCAGTGCGGGATACACAAGGAACTGACCCTGGCACAGGGAGGAAGTTCCTTATATACCAAAGGTCAGGGCAAATATGACATTTCCCCGGCGGCCCCTAGAGGGAGCACGTGGTGCCACAGGACGCCAGGGGGGGGAAACACAGGTGAGAACCAAAGGGCCCGGGAAAACCCGGGATTCGCAGCAGCGCCGGACACAAACGACACGGGGGCGCGGGTAATCCCATAGCAGGGGCCGGGCGGCTTTAAACCTGACAGAAATGGTTTTTTTTCACACAGTGCGTCTACAAACCTGTAACTCGCCCCACTATTTATGGAGGAAAAAAACCAACATGGGAAAAATTATCATACAACAGTGTTTCTAGTAGTTCACAAACTGGATTGTGGGGAGAGACTTTCAGATTACCTTTATTTTTTACGCATTGTATGTTTCTTATTTTTTTGGTTTTCCACACAACCCCTTTTAAAAAGGGGTTTTTGCCAAAAATTTTTTGACGTGGATCCTCCAAGATGGGTATTTAATCACTTTCCGAATATATGTGAACAAAAAGTGAAGCCTGTGGGGAGCTACAGCATTTCTCTTCCCCCCCCTTATTTCCTGACATTTACATTAACACGACCAGGGAAATGACAGGAGCTATCTGGCCACGCTGCGTGTTTTTCACTTCTTATCTGATACAGGGAAAAGGAAAAGCTTTCAAGGACGTGGAGAAAAATGCATGTATGATCTGTCCGCAAAAGAATCCACTGGTTGTAAAGTTATTATTTGAGTAAACTTTGAGACACCCCCGCTCTCCTGCCTCGCTCCCCCCCCCCTCCCCCTCTCCCCTGGACTCACAAAGCTTTGTTTTTATATTCTCTCCTGAGCGAAAAGAGGTAAGGGGAACTCACTTTGTGGCAAAACCCCTTTAAAGGGGGTTTTGCTCACACAAAGAATACTTTTCCAAAAGGGAGGGAAACAAAATAAAGACATTTTCCCCAAAAATATTGCTTTGTTACCTGTTTTTTCCCCCCTTAAGGGAGAAAACAAGTGAATTTATGACCTCCCGGGGGTTTCAGTTCCCTCAGTAATGACCTGTAAAACAATTTCTCCCCCCTGCCTTTTAAAATTTTAGTGAAGAAGTGGGCATCAAAAGGTCACCCTTTCTGCCAGGGAGTGAAAAGCTTGATTTTTTAAATAAACAAACCCGGGAATTAGGGCTTTTGTTTAGGGATCAGATAAAACCTTCTGAGAGCAGTTTCAGAAGCTTCTGAGCTAATTAGCAACTGAAAACAGACAGTTGAATACAAGCATGGAGCTGTATGCAAATTAGTCAATCTGAACCAGGAAGTGACAGAGTATTTCATTCATGCAGCCTATGAAACTCTGTAGGGAGACAACTCCTTTAAGTATGAGTCGGATGGAAGTTGGATGTTTGTAAAAGTTACAAATTTTAACTCCTTTCCAACATTTGACATACAGTTACATTATGAGGTCTGTCTGGGGGTATGAACAGTCCTCAGTTGCTGAGCTCCATTTTAACCCTTTAGATTCCATAGTAAACACAACCATTAAAAAATACATCTTGTCCCACCCCACAAAAAAAAAAAAAAAATACAAGCCCTACATCTATGTAGATGGAAAAATAAAAAAAGATTTGGCCTTTGGAGGGGGGAAGGGGAAAAAATGAACATGATGTAAAGAAAAGCACTGAGATGGGAAGGAGTTAATCATAGCTGTATGAGAGACATGAGTGTAAGCGCTATAAAGCACACACATAACCCTATCGATTATGCCTTCTCCACAAAAAACACTGCACGCATGAAGCGTGCATGGAACATAATGTTCTATTCCACCTTGTAAGCAAACTTTTCACACTGATACTTGAGCAGAGCCAGGGAAGGACAGAAAAAGAAAGCTGGTTACTTAAAAGAGGAAGCAGTCTTTGTATCCAAGCCAAGCTGAATTTAGAATAACTGTACAAGTACAATGGTCTGTTGAAGAAGAATGTGAGAGAGATTCAATTGCGCTGTCCTACCACCCAGAAGACAAGACGTAACCCAGCCAAATATTTGCTGCACATACCATATTTAACACAAAACTATTGTTGCATGACATAGGAACCACAGCTGACAACGCATGTGGGATTTTCTCTCCTGCTATTTGCCTTATTTGTTTTGTTGGCAAAGTCAAGTCTATACAAACTGCAAATTGCACACGATAGCTAGCTTCAAGGCACGGTGTGACTACCCTCCATTGCTATAAATCTATATATTGTCCACTAGGGGTGCTGTGTGTTACTGGGAAACATCTGTACAATTTGAGGTTCTCCCTAATATGGATTATGAAACTGTAGCTACTTTCAATGACTGAATGCATGTGTGATAACCTTTAAAACCATGTAGGTTGGCAGATGTTGCCATCTGTATCATGGCTCGCAGCATAGAGGCAGCTGTAACGAATCAGGAAATCTGTTTAAACCATTTAAATGAGGACAGACATAACGTCAGAGATTGGCTGGACCACCTAGAGTCAATAGAGACTTTTATAGAATGATGTCAATGACAGATTTATGTCCTGTAGTGCTCAAATATGTTGTTAGATTAGGAATAATATTTACATGTATCTATACATCTAATGTATTCATATTGCTTACATTCAGAGCCATCAAAGTTGTAATATTGAATATGACTATAAATCTTGTATTTGTCCTCTGCATCATGTGTTCTGTGCTCCTTACTAATGATTTTAAAGGAGTTCTCTACATTGGACAGTGGCCTTCAATAATAAGTTGATCACAAAGAGTTTTCCACCCTCCCGCTGGGCCACCTAATAATATGCTGTAACTTGTGATGAAATTTAGTAGCAGCTATACAATTCCCTGCAGCACCACCACAGGAGACATAAAGCATTACACAGTTCCTATTCAAATCAATAAGCTGTACGAATAATGCAGGATAGGTCACGGCCTCCACTTAAAGAGACACTCTTTGTAATCCTGAGCAGAGGACCGCTCTCTTTGAACATAGAATTTTAGAATAAGGTAATGCTGAGCAGAGGACCCCTCTCTATGAACATAGAATTATAGAATAAGGTAATCCTGAGCAGAGACACTCGAACATAGAATTTTAGAATAAGAAACTAGCGGCCCCTCTCTATGAACATAGAATTTAGAATAAGGTAATCCGACAAAGGACCCTATCTAATGAACATAGAATTTTAGATAAGTATCTGACAGAGGACCCCTATCTATGAACATAGAATTTTAGAATAAGGTAATGCTGAGCAGAGGACCCCTCTCTATGAACATAGAATTTTAGAATAAGGTAATGCTGAGCAGAGGACCCCTCTCTATGAACATAGAATTTTAGAATAAGGTAATCCTGAGCAGAGGACCTCTCTCTATGAACATAGAATTTTAGAATAAGGTATTGGAAAAATTGATTTTTTAAACCTGAGACAAGACAAGATTTATTTTTACATTACATGATTTATGTCACTAAGGCAATCTGTTTTTTATATGCCCTATAGGGTGTGGGCACTTGTAAGGGAAATGTATGGCTTGCTGAAACTTCTACTAACAATAACAGCTGATCACCATGGGTTTCAGAAGTCGTCTTTACTTCATTTCCTTTAAAGGGTTTTGATATAGTTTCTCGAAACATGCAGAGCATTGCCCTGACAACCCAAAAAGTTTTTAATGGTATTATTTACAAATCTGACTTATTGTATAATCACACATCTACTGATATACCTATAGCTGTAGCAAAATGATGGGGCCCAGAGGTTGAGCATGTCCTGAAGGTGCAAGAACATTGTACCGTTTTGTAGGGAATTACTGATTGGTGGTTTTCTGCTATCTCGCACTGCTATGTGGCTTCTCTGATATATGGTGGTATTATCTGTACCTTTAATTATTGTTACTTACGCTGCTGTTTCAGTTTCTTGGCATTAGGTGTTCATCTTATTTTACTATTAAGCCCTATGAATTCTAGTTATGTCACTCTATACACAATGTATTATGCTAGGATATATTATTACATGCATGATCCTTTACCTATTGTCATATTGTTTATGGGGTGAACTGGTTTAGTTAGTACATTACAGGATTTGTTCCTAAACAACAGGTCATCCCTCCGCTTTAAAACCCTTTTTTCGAACTTCCAAAAGTCCCTTCTACCTTAAAGGGGTGTTTCAATAGTTTTAACTGCCTATTAGTCACTAAGGGATGATAAAAGAAAGAAAAAAATTTCCCTGTAAACCCGCTCATTCCAGGACCACACAGCTGGTACCAGTGATCCTGGCCAATGAAGTCACGGTTCATTTTTCATGTAACCCTGCAGCTATTTACAGGTCGCAGCAGTCTCTTGCTGGATATGCTCAGGGACCCAACTAGAATTAGTAGGGCTTCGTAACAAACTGAGATGAAGCTCCACAACCCAATGACACCACTCCCAGCCCCAGACACTATTAGGTTTCCACAGCGTGTTACCATAAACGTTTTTATACAGAGATTTATCAAAAGATTAACTTGACAGATAATGCACAATGATATCACAGCACAGAAATGTATCTCAATATTGAATGCTTTTTAATGGCTTTGTTTGTGGCCCAACACTTAAAATCACTTAAAAACATAAAAAAATGTATACATAAGTTACAATTCTTGTTGAACATACGTGTAACACTCACTATGAACACAGTCCTATTGCTATTACTCTGATCAAGAAATGATACATAAAGAGAAAAGGGAACGCATGTAAAAATCCAATTCCCTAACGATATAAACAAAGTGCCTGTGTGAAAAAAAGCACCTGATGAAGCTGCACAGGCAGCGATACGCAATGTGATCTAACTTGCTACCTGCACAACCCTGCTTTGTCTCAGTTTTTTTGGGCTGTTTTGGTCTATTCATTATTATCTACGTGCTTTTTCCACACAGGAACTGTCACGTCAGAGGAGGTACAGTGGGCCCTGACTTGCTCATCAGTAAGGCCTCTCCCAGGGTGTGGTGACAGGCCAGGTGAATTAACCCCTGGAGAGCAATGCACCTTAGAAGCAGGTACGTGAGTCGTGACACGCACTGTTAATATTGTTAGGGAATTTGATCCTTATATGCTTTTCCTTTATGTATAATTTTTGATCCTGGTTATTGCAATAGGACTGTGTTCATAGCGTGTGTTACATGTATGCTTAACAGGACATGTGACTTATGTATACGTTTGTATGAGGTTATGGTCATGTAATCTGAATTGCTACCTGCACAACCCTGCTTTGCTTCTGTCATTTTGGGCTGTTTTGATATATTCATCATTGTTCAGGTGCTTTTTTTCACACAGGCACTTTATTAATATCATTAGGGAATTGGATATTTACATGCTTTCCCTTTTCTCTTTATGTATCATTTTTTGAACAAGGTTATAGCAATAGGACTGTGTTCATAGTGAGTGTTACATGTATGTTCAACAGGACTTGTAACTTATGTATACATTTTTGGATGTTTTTAAGTGATTTTAAGTGTTAAATATCTAATTTCCTTTTTCCTAAATAAGGATTATATGGGTGTGCAGCTATCTTGTATGTTTCATTTTTCTTTTGTCTTTACTATCCTAAGGATAACCCATTAAAGGGGTTGTTCTGCGGAGATACATTTTTTTGAATTGGCCCAGACTGGGTAAAAAAATGTTTTAAAAAATAATTTTAGCTTAAAGGGTTTTTTTCACCACAATAATTAGCTTTTAACATGTAGAGCAAGATAAATGAAGACTATAACCAACTATATGGCTGTTTTGACTTTACTTTGTTCAGGAGATAAAGAAGGTCTATTGCTAATGTACACAAGTTTCTCTAGGTTCATTATAATTTATAAAGAAAACCAAAGCCTAACATAGGTCAAATATTGTTACATGGATTTTTGTTACTAGTGCAAAAAGGCGATGTAGCAGCAAGCCAAGTGTAGTAGTCGGTCAAACATTTTCAAGTGTTGACGTCTTGGATATATGGATGGAATGCCAAGTGCTATGTGTCTCGCAGAAAACAAGAGATATAGTTATATGCTTAGGAAGTGCAGCTGTGACTACAGTCAGGAAAAAGCGGATGGTGCATGGAGGTCGATTAATTCATCTCATGGCTTCCTAAATCATGCTGATTGATCAGACCACTCAGCACAGTATTCTAAATAGAGAGATTGTGGAAACAAGAGAGGCAAGTGTAACCTCTGGCACCTTTCTGGTCATCATGAAGTCATCACACACACAGTAAAAGCATTTCTCTGATTCTCTTAGAAAGCGATAAATATAGCACATCCCTGAATCACACAGCCATGTTTTACATTCACATTCCATACCTGAATGTTTCATACGTCATCTCATTCCTGTTTCTTGGATCGTTAGCCACAAAATGTTGCTTTATCTCTCTGGAGTTAGATTCACCAATACTTCTAAGTTTACTTATGATTGAAGCAATTTCAGCCATAGGAAACTAAAAAAAAAATGAGTCATAAAAAGTTGGTTTCATCATAAATATTAGTAGTAGATAAGAGATTTACTATTATTTAGGGGACTTCATTGTATGTTAATGAGTCTGGTGAAAGGGTTTAAATACAAATCATAGGGCCTCAAGCAAACGGGAGAGGGCCCCCCACCACAAAGGGACAGGAAATAAAAGAGAGAAAAAGAAAAAAATTTGATTAAAAAAAAGGAAAAAACAGACCATATATTGGGAAAACCCAATTTAAAACCCTTTAGATAGCCATTAAACTTATTCCTATAAGAAAATTACCCCTTTTCTCAGAGGGAGTGGAAACCGCCCCAATCAAGAAAAATCCCGGGGTTACATATAAACCCGGTTTTTTCAATTAAACCTTATTAAACATGTCCACCCATTTTAATCCCAAAAAAGGGGTGGGGGGTTTGCTCGGGTGACAAACAGTAACATAAAAATTTTCCCGATAAATAAGCATTAAAGGGCACTCACCCCTTTTCACCCGTGAATCCTTTTTTATTTTTTAAAATGGAAAAGGGGAATCACAAAAGTTAAAAAAAGCATAAACCTACCCTCAGGGTTTTCGCTTTTCCCCAAACCTTTTCAAGGCTTAACCCTTGAAAAAAGCGTTGGGAGAACGCGAAAGGCCGTAGGCTGGGTTCATGCTTTTTAATTTTTGTGCTAAATTCCCTTACCCCATTTTAAAAAATTTAAAAAAAGGATTTCATAACTGAGTGGGCCTTTTTAAAAACCCTTTGGGTCCCAAAGAAAGATGCTAGGGTTTTGTTACGTTTTTAATGGGTTTGTTTTTGCTAAAGTTATAGTCATTTTTATTATGTTTTAGATTTTGAAAGTTGTGCTGATGGCCCCCTTTTCCAAACAAGTTAACTTACTGCGACAAACCCCTTACAAAATTTAAATTTGGCCAATCCCCTAATGGGAACCCATTGCCCGTTTAAGGGGTCCCCCAGATTCCTTAAAAGTTTCATATTGGGAAAGATCTTTTCCAAAAAATCAGGGGACACAAAAAAAATAAGTAAAACTTTAAAAGGGGCTTTACGGGAATTTTTTAAAAAACCCTTTACTGCAAAGGAAAAAAATTGGAAAACCCTGGGATTCCCTAAAAAGCTCAAATTTTTGAAAAAAAAATTTTTAAAGGCCCCACCCCCCAAAGGGCGTCAAGGGGGAAACCCCAGTACAGGTGGTTCAAAACACTAAAATTTTTTAAAACATCTTTTGGGAAACCCTTTTCCCCAGCCCACAAACATGTCGGGGGGTTAAAAAATTTGGGGCTATTTAAACCAGGCGGGGAAATTTTTTCATAGCAATTTTTTTTCCCACTCCCCAAAGATTTTTGTATCTAACAGGTCCCAAAAAGGGGAAAAATTAAATTTTTCATTTTAAAGGAAACCTCACCTGTACTGGGAAACCCCCCTTGAAACTTTTTGGGAGGTGGTTTAAAACCCTTTTTGATAAAAACCTGTGAACTAAAAACCCCCAATTTTTTAAATTTTTCCCTTTTAGCAAAAACCCTTTTTTCCAAAAATTCCTATTTCCCTTTTGGGATGTTTTACTTGGGGTTTTTTTGGTGTCCACTGATTTTTTGGGAAATAGATGTATTTATTCCCCTTTGGGTCAGGGGTTCCCCCTATGCTTTTTTTTTTAAAAAAAAATTTTTTTGGGTTTGGCCAGAGTCAAAAAAATTTTTTGGGTTAGCCCCTTTTATGAGGAGGGGCCAGCCTCATTGGGCTTTTTTTGCACTCCCCCCTACCTCGTTTTAACCAGTGCGGTTATTAAAGTAGCAAGTTTTTTTTAACTCCTGAGATTTGGAGTCTGAACAGGCCCAAAAGGTAACATTTTAGGGGGTTGGGGAATTTCCCCCTGTACGGGGATCCCCTTTAGACGGCAATTGGGGGGGCTTAAAATTTTTTGATCAAACGGGTGAACAAAGAATCCCGGTTTTTTCATTTTCCTTTTAAAAATTAATGCTTTTTTTCCAAAAAACCCCCTATTTCCTTTTGTTTTATTTTGTTTTACTTGGGTTTTTTTAAAGTGTGCCCCTCGGCTTTGGAATGGATGTATGTTTTCCTTGCCAGTTTTGCCCCTTTATGCTTACTTTTTTTTTCACACAGATTATTCCAGCCTTGCTGAGGGCAGCACAAGCTATTGACAGACCTGCTGTTTCCAGGCTGTGTCCCTTATTCTGTAAGATGCAGCAGTTTTAGGGTGCATTTACACAGCAAAGGACAAAAACAGCTCTGTTTTGACCAAAGTAGAACAGTTCATTACACCTGGTTTTTGGACTGTTTTTACACAAAAAACGGTCTGATTTTCGGCGGGTTTGTTTTTTTTAACTCATTTTGTCCAGGTTTTTTCAGCGGTTCGTGGACTGTGTTCAAGCTGAAAAGTGTACTGAGGGCACACGTGGTACTGATTGGTGCAAGAAACCATGTGATTTTTTTATTTTTTATCTCCACCCACCAGTGGTCACTCCTTGAGATTCCAGTGGCCATTTTGGACTTGTCTCAGCAAGTCATTGATTGTGTGTGCTCCAGGTTCTTTTTTTTTAAATAATATAAAATGAGTTTCTCCACTATTAGGCAACTGGAGTCCTCTTCCACCAGAAACAGGAAATGGTTTAGAGGACCCTCCTGTGTTAAAAAAAAGTGCAAAACGGCCCGCAAAAACACACCCACTATAGGTGGGATCATTCTTCAATTTTTTTTTTTTTGCAAAAACCTAAAACCGCCCCAAAAACAGTGCCAAAAACCTGTACAAAAACCGCTCACTCTCTTTCTGAGCGATTTACATTGACTCCAATGTTATTTTCCGTCTGGAAACTGGGCAGAAGACTGAACGTTCTAAGTTTTTCGGACCGCCGGCAGTGTGAAATACTGCCCAGCGGAAAATCCGTTCAGTGGGGACTGCTGAACTGTTTTCCTATTGAAGTCTATGGGGGAGCATTGCTTGCAGGTTTTCAGATGGTTTCTAAAACCGCAAACCGTCTGAAACACAGTCCAAAAACCTTTGCTGTGGGGACATGCCCTTAGAGTATTTAAAAGGGTTGTCTCACTACATCGATTCATCTTAACTCAGTCCTGTTTTCTCAGTTTCATTTTTGAATTCAGGGGTGTGTTTACTAGCTTTACTGGCTTCTACTGGCCTGCAGTGATGAGCTGCTGAGAACACCAGGTCTGTAGCTATAGCAACCAGAACTGGCAGCCTATCAGGAGAGATCCAACAGATCTGTTGCTATAGCGACCTGAGGAGCTGATGCAGCCCATACAAGAGAGGATATCTCTGAATAAGTAGGATACTGTCAATGGACAGATATTGCAAAGTGACTTGTTTTTGCAAGATCTTTAACATAAAACGCAATCCTTGTAGTGAGACAACCCCTTTAATGCTCAAATCTGGCAGTTTTCAGCCAGAAAAGAGCCCAGTTTATTCATGAGCATGTGTTAGCCCCATTCACCTCACAGTTATTCACATGTTTCTGCCTATTCAAATTAATAGGTTAATCAGTTATTAGGAGGGCGGGGCTAATCAAAGGTGGGCGGTTTTAAGATAAAC
>JAODAL010073218.1:0-14813 GCA_025379985.1 Phyllomedusa bahiana | reverse complement strand
AAAAAAAAACCTTTTATTACCCCGTAACTTTTTCAATACGGGGTTTTTTTTTCCTTTGGCGAGGCCAGTTTTTTGGGGATAGTTTATATTTGCAGTTAAATTTGATTCCAGAAATTTTGTAGTCCACCAAGGTGAAACGTAGGTCCCAAAAATACCTTTTAATATCCGTATACTTTTCGGGAAGGGGGTTTTTTTTTTTTTTTGGTCAGCAGCTTTGTTGTTGATCTACTTTGCAGTTAAATTAAAATCCCAGAAATTTTGTAGTCAAACAGGTGAATTGATGGGTCCCAAAAAATCCCCTTTTTATTACCCAACTTTATACATTTAAGTGGGGGTTTTTTTTCATTTTGGCGCGGGCCGGCTGTGTTGTTTGAGCCCCCTTGCTTTAAAATTTTTGAATCCAAAAATTTTTGTAGCACCCCCCAGGTGACTGTTTGGTGAAAAAAAATCCCTTTTTATTACCCAGTTTACTTTTTCGATACGTTTTTTTTTTAAACTTTGGAAAGGGCCCAGCATTGTTGGGTTTGACCCAACCTTGCAGAAAATTTTTAAACCCCACCCAATTTTTTTTTTTGATTTGGGGGTTTTGAGAATAGCTTTTGATTTGCTGTCTTTTAAAAAGGGGGGGGAGGACTTCCAAAAACTTTCCTTTCCTTCTCAAATTTTTATCTTTTGAACAGGGGAGCGAAATTCAGGGGGTTTAGGGGGGACAAAGGGGGGGTTGGACATGGGGGGTTAGGGGGTTCAAAGAGAAAGTGCTCCTTTTAGTGCTGGCGACAACACGCTTGCCAGCAGATTGTCGGTTGCAGGCCCCGTCAGGCCTTTTCATCGCTGGGCCCAGGGCCTGTGAATCTCAGAAACCGAACAGCGTCCAATCGGGTTCTTCGGGGTTTAAAGGGAAAACCCGCACCCAGCAGTTTTTCCCTGCCCTTTCCCGGGTAAGGGCCAAAAATGTCGTCTTCAGCATCATCAGCACCCGTCCAACATAAAGCACCCCAAAAATGTCAACTGGGTTCCCCACCACTGGGTTTAATCCTTTTTCCCTGAAGACCTCTTTGATGAAAAAATTTGGGGTTTGGGGTTTCGGGAAGGAATGTTAAAAGATAAAGGGGGAAAAAAGAGGATGTTTTTGTTGCTTGACCCCCAGTTACTGATGCCATCAGAGGAGGAGAAGGAACCCACAAAAAAAAAAAAATTGGCAAAAATCCCGGGCGGTCGGCAAACGCCTTGAGTTCCTTTTGGGTTGTACCCCGCAGTTCCTGGTTGCAAAATTTTTCGGCCCGACGAAGTCCCTGTGTTGATGTTTTGATGTTGAGGCATTGGGATCCAATGTGGTCTTTTCGAGAATTTGTTTGCAAAAGCGCTTCATCACTGGACGAGGAGGAAAAACGAGGGGGGTAGGGGGTCAGTACGGGGCCCCGCCTAAAAAAGGGAGTGGGGGGGGTCGCAGAAGTTTTGCTGATAGGATTCCGGGGGGAAACCCCCGCCCCTGCTTTTCTTCGTAAAAAGGGCCCTTTGCCGTAAACGAATAAGTGGAGGCAAAAACCCTTAGGGGTTTAACCCCCCACCAACAGGGTTAGTCCATGCAGCAAAATGTTTGGTTTTAAAATGGAGGCAAAAAATTTGGAAAAAAAAGGGCCAGGACGGGGGCCCCCAAACCCACTGTCACACCCTCTGTCTCCCCCCTTCCTCCTTCCCCTCCTCCCCCCAAACCCCAAGCGTTCCTCAGCTCCCCCTGTCTTCAGAGTCATGATCAGGGATCACCCTCCGTTTTCAGCTCCCCCGTCCCCCGGAAAACCCAAATAGCACCCCCAAGTGACCCATCCTCCCCCTTCTCCTTCCGCCTTTTTGTTGCCCTGCAGTTTGTAAAGGGGCCCAAAGTTTTGCACCCACCCTTTCTGTCTTCCGGTTTGGGAGCAGAAAAAAACACTTTAAACCCCAAAAACCATCCCAAACCCCAAAAAGCCTGAATGTCGGCATTCCCAAGGCTTTTGTCCTTGGAAATTTTGCCTTCCTTTCTGGTGGACACAGTGGGTTCCCCCCCGTCAGGGCCCTTCCCTCCCCCCAATCCCAGATCCCGGGAAGGCATTTCTTTGCCGAAAAAGCCGTCCCTGCCCCCCCCGGGCACGGGTCATCAAAAAAATTTTCAACCCGGTTGTCTTCATCTGTGCCCGGGAAAAAGCCCATCGGGACCCCCGACAAAATGGACTAGAAGAAGGGCCCAAAGGGCCCGCTATTCTCTGTGACGTTTTTGGGGGTGAGCTGGGGTGGTTGTCTCTGGGGGTGCCCGGGTGGTTTTTGGCTCGGCGAACGCTCTTCAAAACCTGGGTTGGTGCAGGGTTCTTTCTCCCAAGGCCCTTTTGGGGGGCCACCCGGGCCCGAGAAACCGGGGGTTTTGAAATTAATTATTTGGAACCATCCACCCCACGGGGTCGGGAGCTGTGGGGGCTTCGCAACGAAACCGAGCGCGGGTGGGTGAAAAGGAACCTTGTGCCGGGCAAGGTGGTGTGCGATAAGGGAAAAAATCTGCTGGCCGTTTTTTGTTCGGTAGGCTGGAGCACATCCCTTGCCTGGCAAATGTCATGAACCTTGTTCGTCCAAAAAATTTCAAAAGAGCTCCCCGGGGTCGGGACTGCCTGCGAGGAAGGCTCGAAGTTAAGATCGCACTTCCGCCGTTCGCCCCGCTTCGTCCCCCCTGGCTGCTTTTCGCGTCAGCTCGGCCCCCCCGAAAAACCGTCTCTTGTTGACGTGGCAACCCACGCGGGAAAATTCCCACCCCCCCATGTTTCCAGGATTGTGGCAGCAGCCGCTTTGCCATTACGCAGTACGAAGTGACAAAATGGCCTGACAAGCAAGCAGTGGGCCCCCGGGGGTGTTGAGCCACCGAATTTGGAGGCAGGTGAAAGAGCTCGGAAACCCACCCTTTGGGCCGGTTTTGAAGAAGCCCCCAAAATTTGGGTCAGGGGGGACAATGCCCTTGTAAAGCTTGACCCTTTTGTGGTAAATCTTAGTTCGGGAAACGATCTTTTAAGGGAAAAGTAGGGCTGTGTTAAAGCTGTCCCGGGGGGAAAGCGGAGGGGAGAGGAGGGGGGTTTTTTCCCTAGACACCGCGTTCCCAAACGCCCTTTTCCCTTTGGGAAAAAGGGGTTTGGGCGCGAATTTGTGGCGGAGGGGAAGTTGGGAAAGACCCCGGTTTGCTAGTCCCCCTTGGACCAGAGGGGGGGGAAAATCAGGCTCCATCTCTCAAAGGGTTTGCTTGGATGCCCCCATTTCCCCAAAAAAAGCCCCTTCGCATTAAGGCCTTTCAAAAGGGAAAAAACATTTTCTGGGTGGCCACCCCCTGGATCCAGGGTTTACAAAAAAAAAATCAGCATTTTCCCTTCCATCCACTCAAAAAAAAGAGAGTAAAATCCCGGGAAAATTTGGGCCCTTGTGTTTAAATAAATTTGGAGACATCTGTTGGTTTGCTTCACGTTCCTCAATTGTCACGGTGGAAACAACATCGCGACTGACAGCAGTAGAGTCCCCAAGTAGCCGTAGCGGCAGCAGCAGCAGCAGGAAAGGTGGCAAAAACCCAAAAAGGGTAACCTCTGGCAATCTTTATTTCCACTCCCCAATGCAGGGCAAGGGCAGGGCAAAACACCCAACACACAGAGACCAGCTTAAGACCCAGGGGTGCAGGGACTATCTGGTCTAAAACACCGATGTTTTTGGATGTTTCCGGCCAAATAGATTCGGGGTACCCAAAAAATGGATGAATGGCCTGGGCTTGCTTGCCACCCCTTTGGAGGTTTTTGTCCTGACCAGCAGCCAGCGTCATATCTGGCGGAACCCTTTAGCCCCAGCTGGAGGGTCATTACAGACAAAGCATCCGAATTTCCCCGATAATGTGGATCATTTTTTGACTTTCATCAAGATGAATTAAAGGGATGGATCCCCTGGGGTTTTTGTGGCCCCCAAATTTCCGAGGTCCCGATTAGTTGCCGGTCTACTTCACTTTTCCCCTTCAAACAGTAATGGGCCTCTTGAAAACCTTTTTTTTTTAAAAAGGTTTATTTTTTTACTGTAATTTTTATTCTTTTTCCCAAAAAGTTCATTTTTCTGGTTTTCTGTTTAGGAGGACTTTTAAAAAACCGAAAGGGTTTTTTGCAACACCGTATTCCTTTTTTCTCACTTTATCTTTAGAAGTTTTCGCATTTTCAATTTGGTTTTGAGGTATGTTGTGTGGAACAGCTTTTTTTAAAGGTCCTTTTGGGAAAAAGGGAAATTTTGGCTTCTAAGTGGTTTTCTCCATCACAATTTTTTTTAAAAGTGGCTGAGAATTCATATTTATTTAAATTTTTTTTGGGGCCCTGTTGCTGTTGGTTTCAGGGGGGAATAATTTTTGGTCCTTTGGGAACAGAAAAAGGGGGTTTTTAAGTGGCCTTTTTTCCCCCCACAATTTTTAATAGTGGGTGGAAGGGAAATAATTTTTTTTTATTTTTTTGGGGGCATGCTTTCTTTGGGAAAAGCAGGTCCTATTTAAAAAAATGTTTTTTTCTAAAAGACTTTGTTCTTCACAATTGTCCAAAGTGGTCAAGGGTCAGGTTTTTAATTTTTGGGGGAAAATTTTTTGTTGGGCTTTCAGCTATGTTCGGTTTCCCATTATAAAAAAAATATTGTTTCTAACAGACATTTTTTTCTTCCCCAATTGGGCCAAAGGGCCAAAAGGGGCATGCTTTGAATTTTTGGGGGAATTTTTTCTGTTAATGGGGCTTTACTACAGTCCCATTAAAAAAAAAAAATTTTTGTTTCTAACTATTTTTTTTCTTTTCAAATTTTCAAAAGTGGCTCCTTTGGGGCTTGGTTTTTTAATTTTGGGGGGGATTTTTTTCTGTGACTTTCGCTATATAACGGTCCTATTTTTAAAAAAAATTTTTGTTTCTAAAAGAAAAATTTTTTCTTTCAAAGGGCAAGGGTGGTAAAAGGGGGGGTGGTTGCTGTCGAAACAGTAAAAGGTGGACACTTTTTAATGGACACATATTTTCAAAGACTTGTTTTTGCAAGATTTTTTTACATGCTAAACAATCCCCCTTGTTTTTGAAGGGCAACCCCTTTTAAAACAATTAAAAAAGAGAAAAAAAAAACATGGTGGGTTTTCCAAACCTATTTTAAAAATGTGTTTTTAATTTTAAAATACTAAAAAATTTTGCATGTACAAAAAAGTGGTAAAAAAAATTTCCTTTTGAATTGTACCAAAGGGAGGTAAAAGGGAAAAAAATTGAAACCCAAAGTAGGTTATTCAGGGGGACTTGGGGGTATGGAGCACAGACAGAGAAAAAAAAACAGAGCCCAATTTTTTCCCGACGTTGAGTAAAATGAGAAAAAGAATTTCCCGAAAAAGGGCACCCCGGGGGGGAAAATGGAGGTTTTAAACCCCAAAATATTTCCAAAATGAAGCTCAAATTTGGGCCGCACTTTATACCCGGGGGGGCAAGCGGGTACCCAGGTTTGATGTGTTTGTGGGAGGGTGGAGGTCTTACCCCACACTTTTAGTTTTCCGGGACTCTGCTTCAGCAAAGGGCTGTTTTCGTTGCTGCGTCATAAGGGGGATTTTTACCGTGTTTTAAAAAGATGCGGACGCCCCGCCTGGGGCTTCACGGGACCCACTGTAAATCCGGCCCCGGCTGCTGAACCTGCGTGTTAAATTTGATGAAGACGCTAGCCCGGTCTCTCAACGCACCCCCTGTAAGTTGGCAGCTGGTTTTCCGTGGTTTAAAAGAGGTGGGCGGCCGCACTGGCTCTCACCATTAGGGCAAATCAGGGAGCTTCAAATTTCTCTTAAAAAAAAAAAATCAGATTTGAAAAAGGGGATTTCATTTAGTTTTGTAGTGTCAAAAAGGGCCCCCGGGGGTGGGGCACAAATTTCACAAAAATTTTAGGGGTTAAAAAAATTTCTGGGGGTTTGGGGTCACTATGCGGTGCATCTTTTTATCTCCAGGGGGAGTCTGTCCCTAATAAATGAAGAAGGGTTTGGGGAAAAAAGAAAAAAATTTTAATTGATTGGCTGAATCAGGGCTCAGAAGCCAAAGGGGGGCAAAAAGTCCTTTTCAACTAAGAAGTGTTTTGGGGGTTTATTAGGAATTTGTTTTTACTTATGGGTGTGGGGACGAATTAACACATCTACCTGTTAAAAAAAACCCTTTTAAAAAAAGGCAGGGAGGGGGTGTATGTTGTATGTTATTTCCCCTTGAAAAAAAAAAACAAAAAGGTAAAAAAGGGAAAATATAAAAAAACTTCCCTAAATAAAATTTTGTAAAAAAATGTCAGTTAAAAAAAAAAATATTTTAAAAGAGAGTTATGTACAAAATAGCTTTGTTTCCACTTTGTGATTGTGGGTTCAAAAAGGTTCAGGGGTCATTCTGTGGGCCCCGGACAGGGGTAGTCAAAGTCCAGTGAAAAATAAAATTGGTTTGGGTTTAAAGGGCTCCCTTTTTTGGCACTTTTTTAAACTGTGGGTCAGACAGGTTTTTTGGCATTCTTTCTGTAGGACAGATATTTGTTAATGTCCGTTCAAATAAAATGGTTTGGGTTTATTTTACTCCTTTTTCCCCCCACCCCTTTTTTTAAACTGTGGGTCAGACCCGGTTTAATTGGGATTTAAAGTGGTACGAACAGGTATAGCAATGTCCCGTTTTTAAATAAAATGGTGGTTGGAAAAACCCTTTTCCAGTTTCTTTTTAATTGGGGGGCCCGGGAAAGGGTTAATGGTCTACTGCGGTACGGACAGATATAGTTTTAAAGGTCATGGCGATAATCTATTATCGACTTAAATTTTGGTTCTTATTGATAAATTTTCCGTTTTTGACTTTCGCCCCAGGGCGATAGTCAAAGTAATCGCTCCCCCCCCCCCCCCCCCCCCCCCCCCCCCCCCCCCCCCCCCCCCCCCCCAACCCCCCCCCCCCCCCCAATTTTTTTTTTTTTTTTTCTTAAAATTTTTTTTCTTTTCCCCTCTTCACAGTACCCCACTGATATCTCTGTGCTCTATCTCCTGTCTGTCTGTTTCTGTATCTCTCCTTCTCTTTCTTCCTGTGAGCCACAAGCAGATGTTAGCCTGCTGCCTGGTATCTACACTGTAGGCTAGTGTGGAAGTTGATTTTCCGATGCCGGGGAAATTCTTTTAAATTATTTAACAGAACCAAAATTTCAATTTAAAAGAACTTTAAATTAGCACATGGGGGGGTCCTCCTTTTAATGTTTCCTGCAGCCCCTCCCTCTCCTCACACTGAAAGGTGAGGGGCCAAAACCATGCCTTCCTCTTTAAGGTGCAAAACTGGGCCTAAACAAAACTACTGGTTTACTTAAACCTTATAAATTTTTTTTACTTTTAAACCCCCTTTTATATTTGTATAATTTTTCACAATATTCCTATAAAACACTGTACATTCCATATACCTTATATTACAATAAAAAAAACTGTTTTAGGGGGGGTCCCTAACCCTACAAGCTGGCAAGGGGGGAAAGGTGATTGTGTTAGAGCCCCCTGTCCTTTAAAAGGGTTGCCTTATGTGAAAAAAAGGAAATGTTATGGTGGAGTTATTTCTTGTGTGCTTTCTTGTGGTTTTGGCCACATAGCGGCAAGGAAGATTTGTCCTAGAAGCCATGGGGTGGGAGCAAGGGCAAATTTGACCCCTTTTTGATAAAGATTAATGTATGAAGCTTTGTGAAATGTCATTGTTTTTCCTTTTGTCTGCATAAAAACAGTTAAGAGTTCCTGTGTGAAAGTGCCCCCGTTACAATTCTAATTGCACAGGACAACTAACACTGATCCCCGAAAATTGTGCCAGTCCCCCAAGGTAGGGGCAAGTTGTGGTACAAGACTATGATGGTTGGGGACAGTGTGAAAATGCAATTTCAAAGTGCAGGGGAGCAGCCGAAGACTCTTGGAAAGGAGTAAAATTTTATTTTTTTTTCATTTACCATGGGTGATTCGTGGAAACTGTGACTTAGAAAATGTCAGTGGACCCAGGAGCAGGGCCTGTTAGGGTATGTTACAGGCGTATTGCAGCCGTCATACACCCCGGTTTTTTTAGAATCTGCTGGCTAGCGCTTACTTCTAAAACACTCTGTGCCAGCTCCCATAGACATAGACTTTCCCCCGCGTAAGCGCAGGGAATAAGTGACGTCACTTCTTTCTCCCAGCACCTAATACACATCGGGTAAAACAGAAGGTAGTCATAGCTATCAATGAGAGCTATGAATTACTGTGTTTGCAGTCCATACTCCAGGTGTATTGCAGTCATTTTGAATTGTTGTGTCACGTAAGGTTTTTGAGATATTGTGAAATATTTGATTTTTTCTAAGTATGACACATTTCCTAGCTTTCAGATTGCTTCTGATTAAAATAGTAAAATCAATGTCTATATTAATTTTAATGGTCTGATATAACTAATTATACAGTTGAAACCAGAAGTTTACATACACTATATAAAAAGACACATATGCATGTTTTTCACTATCTGACATGAAATCAGAATAAACCTTACCAGTTTTAGGACAATTAAGATTACCAAAATTATTTATAATTTGTTAAATTCCAGAATAATGAGAGAGAGATTAAATCTTTAAGGCATTTTATTACTTTCTGCAAAGTCAAAAGTTTACATACACTAGGTTTACTATGCCTTTAAACAATTTTGGATAGCCCTTATGATGATGTCATGTCTTTGGAAACTTCTGATTTATGGACAACATCTGAATTAATTAGAGACACACCTGTGAATGTACTTCCAGAAACACACTGCTTCTGTGTGTAATATCATGGAAAAGTCTAAAGAAATCAGCCAAGATATCAGCAAAATAATTGTGGGCTTGCACAAGTCTGGATCATCCTTGGGTGCAATTTCCAGATACCTGAAGGTGGCTCGTTCATCTGTACAAACAATTATAAGCAAGTACAAACTAGATGGGAATGTCCAGCCATCATACTGCTCAGCAAGGATGTGGGTTCTGTGTCTCAGAGATGAACGTGTAATGGTCCAACATGTGCAAACCAACCCAAGAACAAAAGCAAAACACCTTGGGTGACATGTACCAACACGCCAACGCCAGTTCTTTGGTCTATTTTGCACCCAAACCACTTTTGATGCCATATTGTTGATGTAAATGAACTGTCGTACACCAAAACTAGGTGCATTATACACTGGGCACGACACATTGTAATGCCATAAATATAATGGGCTGTTCGTCCCCGTCGCGCAATGCGCCTCAATAGGCACATTAAATTTACTACTAATAATATGCTACGTGCAGCGATTTGCGCAACGCGCCTTTTTAGGTGCAATGCGCTTTTTTAGGCGCATTAAGTTTTCTATGCAAGGTATACCTGACACCAGTTTTTTGAGGGGATTGGACTTTCTAGCACACTTTACACTGATTTAATGCACCTAAAACTGACGTGGAAACGGCACTTTTCTGACATGTTGCCCCTTGTGAAGATGTTGGCGGAAGCTGATTAGATTGTGTCATTATCCACAATGAAACGAGTACTGTATCAACATGGGCTGAAAGTCCACTCTGCCAGGAAGAAGCCATTACTACAAAAGAAACATATAATAGCCAGTTTAATGTTTGCAAATGCACACAGGAACAAAGACCTACATTTTTGGAGACATGTCCTGTGGTCTGACGAAACTACAATTGAACTGATTGGCCACAATTAGTGATGAGCGATTACGTTGACTATCATCATCGGGTCGATAGTCGATATCGTCAATTATCAAGACGATTTCCAATAGTCGATAATAGATTATTGCCGATGACCATTAAAGTCTATGGGAGAGGAACAACACCTTTATTCTTACACCCAAACAGGGCTGGAGAAGCTGGAATTAACATACACAACAGTCAAATGGATATGTCACATCTTAGGCAACACACTTAGGTTATAAAAGACACAGAAAGAAAATCACAGACCATTCACTATCCTGTCTTGTACCACAGCATAACCCTTTAAAACCCTGCATGACCACAAATTAAAAAGTGCCAGAAGGCAGTATTAATTTGAACCATCATTTTACTTGAACTGGACATTGACTATCCCTGTCCTGGAAGCAGCAAGACCCTTAAACCTATCCCGACCCCCAGATTAAAAAGTGCTTGAAAAAGGATCTTTTAACCCCCATTTTAGTTTAACTGGACACTAACTATATCTGTCCTGTGCCACAGCATGAGCCCCAAACCTGCATGACCACGGATTTAAAAGTCCGGAAAAAGGAGTCTTTGAACCAAACCCTTTTAGTTGAACTGGACATTGACTATACATGTCCTGGGGCCCCAGCATGAGCCCCAAACCTGCATGACCCCCGATTAAAAAAGTGCTGGAAAAAGGAGTCTTTTAACCACCATTTTACTTGAACTGGACATTAACTATATCTGTCCTGTACCGCAGTATGACCATTAAACCTGTCTGACCCACATTTTTAAAATAGGATGGAATCCCACCACGTCTTTGTTTTTTCTTTTTTTTTTTTGTATTAAATGGGTTGTCTCACTACAGGAATTGCTAGCTACTTTAAAGATCTTGCAAAAACAAGTCATTTTGCAATATGTGTCCATTAACATTGTCCTACCTATTCCTGTTTTCGACAGCACCATCACCCTTGAGCCACTTTTGGGACAATTGTGAAGAACAAAATGTCTGTTAGAAACCATATTTTTTAGAATAGGACCTGTAGTATAGCTGCATATCACAGCAAAATGCCCCCAAAAATTCAAAACATGACCCTGGAGCCATTTTTACAATTGTGCTTAATGCAGTTGCATTAACCACTGAAGAATAGATTGGCGACGCTGTTCGTTACTGAGATTCACAGGGCACTGACCCAGCGATTACGGGCCCTTACGGTCCTGCAACTGACGTTTCCGCTGGCATGCGTTTGTCCGCCAGCATTTGAAGGAGCACCTTCTCTCGTACCTCTCCCTCCATGTCCTACCCCCCTCTTTGCTCGTTTAAACCACCTACATTTCGCTCCATGTTCAGAAAAAATAAAAAATTAAGAAGGTAGGGAAGAGTTTTTGACAGTCTCTTATTAAAAGACGGCAAATCACAGCTATTCTTAAAACCCTCTATTTCCTACAGCCAACTAGGATTAGAAACTGAAATGTTTCTAGCGAATACTTGTGAAATGCGGTCTGTTGGAAGAACCGTAAGACAAAATCAACAGTATTCTTCCTTCAGTCCCACGGATTTACAACTGCCCAGTAGGACTAGAAATGATAGTTTTCAACAAAATATCATACAAGTGCGCTATCTGCGCAAACTGAGATTCAACGAGCGCAAGAAAACATTCAGAAGTTACATGGATGTGAAATTGCGTTTTTTTGCAGCAATGACAAACGAAACAGTTGCTAGAAAATTTTTCTATTAAATTGTCGTACAACGTGCTATTTGAAAAAAACTGGGGCCCGCACCATGTGCAAACAGCTATTTAAAAATTATACGGATAACAAACAGTGGTTTTTGCACCTATAAATACACCTCGTGACAAAAAAATTGCTGTATTCAAATTTAAGTGCAAGGTGGCTCTATGAACAAACTGGCTGCGCCAAAGTGAAAAACACTAATTTTAATTGTGTACGGGTAATAAAACTGTTTTTTTGCCTTTTAAATACACCTGCGGTGACTACAAATTGCTGTATTTCAAATTTAAGTGGGAAGGTGTGCTCTATGAACAAAACTGGGCCGCACCAAAGTAAAAAAAAACACCTATTTGAAATGTATTCGGATAATAAAAGGTATTTTTGCACCTATAAAAAACACCTGCGGCGACTACAAAATTCTGTATTCAAATTTAAGTGCAAGGTGGCTCTAAAGGAACAAAACTGGGCCGCACCACAGTAAAAAAAAAACCTATTTGAAATGTAATCGGAATAATAAAGGTGTTTTTTTGCACCTATAAATACACCTGCGGTGACTACAAAATTGCTGTAATACAAATTTACAGTGCAAGGTGGCCTAATGAACAAAATTGGGCCACACCACAGTAAAAAAAAAACACCTATTTGAAATGTAACAGAATAAAAGGTGGTTTTTACACCTATAAATACACCTGCGGGGACTAGTAAAGTTCTGTAATTTCCCATTGTAAGTAAAAAAATGGTTTTTTGAACAGGCTGGCTCGCCAAAGTGAAAAACACGTAATTAAATTGTTTTTCGGTTAATAAAACGTGGTTTTTGCACCTATAAATACACCTGCGGTGACTAGAAAAGTTTTTGTATCCTATTTTTAAGAACAAAGTGGGTCTATGAACAAAACTGAGCTGCGCCAAAGTGAAAAAAAACCTAATTAAATTGTGTACAGATGTCACGGTCCGTGCCACGTTCCTGTCCTTACGCTGCGGCCTCTGCTGCGAACCACAGTCGTACCTATGTTCCCCTATCGCAGATCCCGGTTCCTGTTGCAGTGTCGCTGTGAGCGCTCCTGTAGCCGCTGCTTACTCACCTGCGGTTGCTAGGCGGCTTTCTCATGCTGGCCATGCTGTTCCTCCATCTTTGGGTGTGCCCTATTCCTTATAGCTCTATAGAGGGCGGCGGCCACAATCTTCCCTTCCTTTAATTCCCACAGTGTGCAGCGGGGTTGGGCTTCCCCTGCCAATCCCCTTCCACCTTTTGGGTTTATAAACCTGCTTCTCCTCTCACTCCCTGCCTGATTTCCCTTTTTGTTGTTGTTGTGTCCCTGTTGTCTCTTTGGTGTAGTCTGTTGTTCCTGTGTATTGGCTTCTTGTTGGTGTCCTTGTGGTATACCTCTATGTTTGGTTAGTCTCCATGTTGACTTTCATGTGTCTGTCTGCACCTTTGTCTGGGGATGCTTCTTTGCATGTTAATGTCTTAGTTCCTAGCTTGTTTCTGCTGTTCCCTGTTTCATGTTGTGAGTTTCCTAGCCTTGTTCTCTGCCAGTGGTTTGTGCAATGCTCATGCCTTGTTCCCTTTGCATGAGTCCCTAGCCTTAGTCTCTGATTGTCAGGAAGCTCCTGCGATACAGTGGAACTTGCTACTGTGGTTGCCCTTAAGTTTGCCTCAGTCATGATGTGTGGATCGTGTCTCAAGCCTGGTTGCCCATGTTTCCCTGTTTTCCATGTCCCAGGTCTATTTAACATCCTCAAGCATGTTACTTCCACTGCTTGGTGTATTTGTGTCCTAGCTCCTGCTTACGCTTTACAGTCCTCCGCATAGGAACTCACCTTCCAGTTTGTTCTCTCCTCGCAGTCCACCTGTGAAACCTCGAGTGACCTGCTTACCGCTCGTCTGTATCCTGCTACTCATCACCTTGGTCCTGCCTTCTCCCTGTCTGTTCCAGATCAAGACTCCAGTCCCTCCTTGTGTTTGTGTCTTAGCCCGATTGGATCCGCCATAACACCGATCGAAACCGGATATAACCCCCAAAATGGATCCCCCGGGGGCTGGAAGCCAGAGCTCGCATCAAGAAATTTCAATATGGGAATATGGCATGAGATGGGGGATTGGGTAAAATATGACGCTTTTGAAGGCCAACCCCCCCAAGCACCCAAGTCTATGGAAAACCTTCAAGCCCTAGGGGAAACCCGGCAGACATTACCGCCCGGATACTCCCTTGAAAATAAAAGGCCCGGACCCCCACTTTTGGGTTGGTAGTGAGCCCATTTGCCTCCTTTAGATTTGGGGGGACCGTCAAATGGGGGGGGTTCCTTTAACCAGCAGATTACTTTGACGCAAATCCAAAAATTTTTCCGACGATGGGTCTAAGGTTATGCTCATTATGCTTTGCATAAAGCAATTCCCTGGTGCCCTGATTGAGACCCCAAAAGCCCCTTTTAATCCTGGGGGGATTCATTGAGCCCCGAGCAAAAGTTTTTACGACCCCTCGGGTGCTACGCGGAAGCGCAAACTGCATTGGTAGGGCAAAAGCCGTGGCCCATATGCAATGGGTTAAAGGTGGGGGAATCGAACCAAATTTTTGGGAAAGATGCAGCAAAAAATGTTTTTTTGGAAAGGCTTGCGCCTTAAAAGACGAATGGGTGCGAGCCCCCCTTTGGTTTGGTGTTTTAATATGCATCCCAATTGTTTCGGCTGTTGAACGGAAAGAAAAATGGGTCTTTGAACTATGTACCAAACGGCCCCTTGTTCCGTTCCTTTCCCAAAGGGAACCCCCGGGAAAAAATCGAGGTCGGAAATGAACCTATGCAAGTAGATTCTTATTAAAAGTGAGAGCGTTGACAGAAAAAGGATCGGTTCGGGAGAGTTTATGTTCTACTGTGGGAAGTCTGAAATTCCTTTTCAACTGCCCCAGCCGTCCCAAAGGGGGTTTGGGGGCAAACCATTTGGATCCCGATGCTCAGATGGAGAATCCATTGTTAGAGACAGAAATTTTGAGAAAACAGTGTATTTTATTATCAGTGGACCGCATATTAAAAAAGAGAACAAAAATCTCATTGTTCCTTCCCATTAAATTCCGGTAACTCCCCGGGATATCCCCCTGGTATGGTGGATTGGGGAAGTGGTTTTTTATGGGGCCCGTCCCTTTGTGAAAAAAGGGGTAAAATCCGAAAAAATTCGCCCCTGGTAATGGAGACCCTAGTGGTTCCATGAGCTTGGGGTGGATAAGAGACCGAACCACTTGAAAATCATTATGACTTTAAATATGAAGTATGTTTTCTATTAATTTTTTCACATTTCCCCTATTGGGGTTCCCCGGGTTTCAAGCCAGAATAGTATTAAAGGGAAAAAGGAGATAAACTTCCCCGTGGGAGTGGCGTCACAGCATTGAACAGGCTGAAGACCCCTTAAAAGGGAAACA